>PVKP010028703.1:0-23536 GCA_004027715.1 Plecturocebus donacophilus | reverse complement strand
TTAAAAAATCTAGAGACAACAGATGCTGGAGAGGGTGTGGAGAAATAGGAACACTTTTACACTGTTGGTGGGAGTGTAAACTAGTTCAACCATTGTGGAAGACAGTGTGGCGATTCCTCAAGAACCTAGAAATAGACATTCCATTCGACCCAGCAATCCCATTACTGGGTATATATCCAAAGGATTATAAATCGTTCTACTATAAGGACACATGCACAGGAATGTTCATTGCAGCACAGTTTACAATAGCAAAGACCTGGAACCAACCCAAATGCCCATCAATGATAGACTGGACAGGGAAAACGTGGCACATATATACCATGGAATATTATGCAGTCATCAAAAACGATGAGTTTGTGTCCTTTGTAGGGACATGGATGAACCTGGAAATCATCATTCTCAGCAAACTGACACAAGAACACAAAATCAAACACTGCATGTTCTCACTCATAGGCGGGTGTTGAACAATGAGAACACATGGACACAGGGAGGGGAGCACTATATGCTGGGGTCTGTTGGGGGAAAAAAGGGGAGGGACAGTGGGGGGTGGGGAGTTGGGGGAGATAGCTGGGGAGAAATGCCAGCTATAGGTGAAGGGGAGGAAGGCAACAAATCACACTGCCACGTGTGTACCTATGCAACAATATTGCATGTTCTTCACATGTACCCCAAAACCTAAAATGTAATAAAAAAAAATAAAAAAAAAAGAATTTTTTTTCCCCATCAATATCATATTTTCCTATTTCTAGGAGCATTTCATATTAAGTTCAAATTCACATTCAGAGTATTCATATGTAGACTACTGGGATACATATCTACAGAATATATATTTACACCATTTTTATTCCAAAGAGTAATTATCAAAACAGCATCTTTCTTATAAAGACTTTTTCCTCTAGAAACAGATAAAGGCTATTGTTATACAATATTTTTTGTTGTAATCATAAAATCAAATTATCTTATTTTGAGCTGCTAGCCAGGACATTGAAATATATTTAATGACATTGCCAGATAAGAGTACACTTATAAAACATTGCATCCTTTGAAAAGTAACACATGTATTTGTGCCACTTTTTAATGCTTTCTTCTAAGCTGCATTTGTTTTCAATTATATTCAGCAGGTAATAAGGGAAAATAAAAACACAATGCTTTATATCACCTATACAGAAAATGCTATCACCTAAAGAATACTCTGGCAAAATTCTCATAAGGTTATTGACCTTTTTTTTTAATAGAAAACATGAACAATTATGTGTATGTAGGGTTGCCAGAAGGCAAAATTACAACAAATTTTGATTAAAGATCTAATTGGATTTTATTTGAAATTCTAGAATCAGGCATTTTATAAAAATTATTTTATAAAAGAGAATTAGTGTTCCAATGAGTTGAGAATAAGATTTTGGCTTTACAGATAGAAAAAGGCTGAACAAAGAAGAAATAGAAACAGATTTATCTTTGCAAAGTTCCTTTCCTTCTAAGGTTAAAGTAGAGGAACATTCTTTCATGCTGGTCCAGGTAAACTGGAGGCACCTTCTGATTGGTTGCTATGAGTCTCCTGCTTTTGGAAAACTGGCAAATTTCAGATATCAGGTTGATTTCACAGCAGCTAGCATCAATACTCCATTCTGGTTTGATCTATTCTGCAGGGTCCTAGTTTAGAATCCTCATCCAAAACAATGGCCCCAGGAAACTTTATGTATCAGGGCTATATTTCTAAAATGAGAACATTTACTTACACCTGTTTTGTAGACTTTACTAGTTTTAATTGAGGAAGAACTACAAAATTTGCACATAAAACATTTATATTTCAAATACAAGATATGAGATCTAATGAATCAACATAGGCAAAAATGCAATACAAATAAATGTTATTTAAATGTTATTAATTTGTATTGACATTTTGTGACCTAAAAAAACACCCACTTTGATGAATTAAAATGTGTAAATATTTACCATTGAAGAAATAAATTCATTTTATTTTAGGAAAACAAAAAGCAGAAAGATATGAATGCATTTTAGGAGATATAAAAAATGAGCATTGCTTTAAAATATGCAAGACAATAATAAAAATAATGTACCTACAACATTTATAATATCTAATATATGTCTTATTAATTAATCTTATCAGATACCCAGTGATATCATCAATTCCATTTATTAATGAAAAAGAAACTTCAGGTCAGGCAGGTTCAGTGATTTATCCATGTTTACATATCTTAAATGGAAGCCAGATTCAAGCACATACTTCCACTTACATATCTTAAGTGGAAGCCAGATTCATGAGTTTTTAAAAATATATATTTACCACAATAAATCACAATTGAATTGTAAATGTCATGCTGAGAAACAAAAAGATGTTAATATGCTAATAAGTATAATTTGACAACAGTTGTCCACGTTTATCTTTAATCATAATACAGTAATAATGGGGAGTGTTTTTGGAATTTGCCAATCCAGCAAAATTTGTCGAGCATTCCATCTCCAAATAGCCCCCTAAAATAATTTCTCATGATATGCTAGCCCATCATTAGTATATCATTATTCATTCAGGAAGACCTTCTAGAAGTCATACTTTCCTTGTAGAGCATTCTATAAAGCCTCTACCAGTTATGGTTTAATTTATAAGCCATTGCTTTTCAGACTCATTTCTTTGTAATAAAATATATACTAAGACACTGATTTTTAGTTCTAGCTTTTATCAAAATACCAAAAGAGTAGTAGCAGATGGCCAACATTAAAATAGCAGTACTTTATGTCCCAAAAGGGATACACTAGTTTCCCTATTTAGTGATGTACTTTATATCTCCTTTCACTGATGCGAGCTTTTTGCTCCTTATTTCAGCTAAAAGCAGGTTCGTGTCACTTGACCAAAACAGATTAGACACGTGGACATATTGAAAGGTGAGGAGAGCAGAATTTATTAAAAGAAAGTTCTCAGATAAAAAAGAAGGAGTCCTAACACACTCCCACTTCCTAGATTGAATACCAGGTTATCACAAAGGAGATGGAGCGGTCAGAGTCCTCCTCCCTTCACAAGGTACAAATTTCCTGTAGCTCCACCCCAATCTACCAGTTGCTAACATGTGCAAACAAGACGCTGGGCAGGTTCCCTTATCTGCACAAAAGCATCTGATGTAAACACTTGTGAGGTGGGTTGGAGACTCTCCGGGGACACCCCCAGCTCCTTATATGCCTCATGCATCTATCAGTATAATCAATTTATGTGGTTAACTTCCTATAACCTCTAACACATCTTCATTAAGGAGAACAAGGCTGCCACAGATTATAGAACAAATAAACACAAAACGTTCAGCACCCCAGGAGTCCTTTGGATGTTTAGAGAAAATATTATTTGCATAATTACCATAAAGTATTGAACCTAACCATCCCTCAAGAAGCATTTTCTCAAATTATCATTATAGCTCATAAACTCTGCCCTTTTTTGTGACAAAATGTCCCAAGAATTGTGAAAGAACACTACAAAGTTGTGTATACTTCTTGCTTAAGGTACACATTAGAAGCTAGGCTCAATAGAGAGTCCCATACTAAAAAGAGACAGAGGCCAGATCAAGGGATGAGAAGAGAGCTGGTATGGGGAGGCAGAAAGATGTTGTAAGACATTTGGCAACTAGTAACGAAGGTATCCGTCACCATTCTTTATCATTATTCATGGAAAAACCTCCCAAGATCCTGGGTTACACAGCATTTTAGCAATTTGCAGGACAAATTCTTTCACTGTACTCAAATCTGAAGAACAAATTAAAGGGTTGTTTAATAAGATTATTTAATCCTGAGGCACATAAAACCAGATATTAGCCAGGTAATCTAGAAACACATAGGGCTCCAAATACTATTGAGACCTTAGGGAAAGCGAACTTTGGGCTAATTCCAGTAAAATCATAAACTCAAGCAAGTACATTTAAATGTGATCCTATCTAATTGAGGATCCTTGGAAAAGTTGAAAAAGAATGAGTATAATAAGTAATCCAATTTTCCCATTCTATGCAATTCAAACCAACAGCCTCTTCTCTCATCTCTAATAAAATTGGAGGTGATTGGATGGGAGATGAGAGTAAAGAATCAAGGGATATGGTGAATAATAAACCCAAGCCTATTAACACATCTTAAATTTGAAGACCAGACTAGGTAATTTGGATATGATTGCCACTCTTTTTTTCCAATTTTATAAATCCTCATGCTTACTGTTTATCTTAAACTTGCTTATTTACTTTCTAAAGAAAATTCGAAACAGAATTTATTATCTTCACAATGTCTGTGGGACAGGAATTTTGGAATTACTAAGCTAGGTGATTTTGATTCAGGGTCTCTCATAAAGTTCAGGCAAAGTGTCATCCCAAGCTACAGTCAGCAGAAACTTGATTGGAGCAGGAGCTACTTGCAAGGTTACTTACAGGCTAGGAAGTTCATACTGACTGTTAGTGGATGTCTTCAATTCCACATCCCCTCTGCTGTCCTAATATGGTCCATCTGCTGCTAAAATGGTAGCATACTCATGATATTACATTATTGACCTTCAACTGGTCTCCCAAATTAAAGACAATTCTACCCAACAAGAAGTCAATTCAACAGCTGATTTAGATTCATCACATCTTCTGACAGTTTCATAGAAAAATCGCCAGCTTACTTGGGATTCAATGTTGATCAAGAGATGATAAAACAGTCCTATATATTTATAGAAATGTAAATTTGTTCATGGCAATTTTAAGAAAATCTCTTTACAGGCTTTTATTAAATCTTTATCATAAATATGAGATATATATTATTTCCCTCATTTTACAATGGAAGTAAAGCCTTTAAAGCACCATCTATAATCACAGGAAATTTAGTAATCTGAAGTCCAACAAAAACATCAATCTTTCAATACGTATGTTTCTTTTCATTTCCCAGTGGATATAAATTGAAAAAAAAAAAAGGTGAGAATCCATGTAGCCAAAAAACTATTAGCAAAATATTTATTTTAAAACATGATTTCTGGCTGAGCATGGTGGCTCCCGCCTGTAATTCTAGCATTTTAGGATGCTGAGGGAGAGGTTGCTTTAGGACAGGAGTTCAAGATCAGCCTGGACAGTATAATGAGACTCTGTATAAATTAATAAATAAAAATTTAAAAAATTAGCTGAGCATAGTGGCTCATGCCTGTAGTCCCAACTACTTGGGAGCATGAGGCAGAAGGATTGCTTACACCCAGGAATTAGAGGTTACAATGAACTATGATCACACCACTTCACTCCAGCCTGTGGCAGAAGAAATCCTGCCTCTGAAAACAAAAACAAAACAAAACACAACGTTTTTTTCTGTCTCATTGAAAAAAAAATTCCAAATTACAGCTTGCATTCTATCTTTATGCATTTTTCTAAAACTATTAACAGCTCAAACTTGTATAATGCAAATGTAACAATGCTTATCATCTTAAGCACCAATGGATTTCAACACTTGATAAAATTTAGCTCAAGCTTATCTCTGAACAACGTCTGCCAGAGGAGTTAAAAATATAGTCAAGCAGTAAAATAGGAAGAGATTAAGTGAGGATTGACTTGAAGAGTAGGATGGTAAATTGTACTTATTCTACTGAATTAATCATTTCTCATTGATTTTTAAAATCCTTAGTGGCCCATTACAAAGATCTTTATCTCCAGCTGCTTAGATGAACAGTTTTTTTTTCATAAAGATGAATATATTTCCATGGAAATGAGTCAATTTATCATAGCAAAATTAGATTATATTTCAGTTTGTAAGAATTTTGTATAACTGATTAAATCTATTCATTTGGGAGATGTGTAGATTACTACATTATCTCCGTCTCATTCCCCATTTGGTGATATTTATGTGAGGGGAATCTCATTTACATATACCCAAAATATAATGTGACCAGGTGACTTCAAATCCCAAAATGGATAAAAGACAAATGGAGTTTCCTCAACATTTGTATGAATCTATTAAAATCTGCATTTCTGGTTTCCAGGCAATGTAAACATGTCAGGACACATATAGTAGTTTAGTTCATGTTAAAAAAAGTTCCTAGAATTGTGAGAGGTAATAACAAAATTAGCAAAATCTATTAGCTATGTTTGTCTTTCGGATTAGTCAACTTTGAATTTTTAAAACTTGTATTTATCAGAACAGAAATGAATTCTACTCATGAAATTGAAGGGTGTTCCTTTTTAGAGTAATAGAATTCCAGTCTGATTAATGCTTCAAACAAGCTCAGGACTTATCAACTCACAAAACGTACTAAAAACAACAAATAAGGGCTATGTTGACAAGCATAACACTGAAGACAAAGCAATTAATGGCAGCACATTTTCTGCCATAGACAGTTGATAAGGGCTATGTTGACAAGCATAACAGTGAAGACAAAGCAATTGATGGTAGCATATTTTCAGCCATAGACAGTTGAAAAACAGCAAGTTTTTCATTTTATTTTTATGGTTGACATAATAAGACCAATTATTATTTATACTCTAATTTGCAAATAATTAAAGCATGACAATTACAAATTGAATCATATTTGCAAAATACAGCATTTAATTTATTTGTCAAGAATCTATTTTAATTTGATATAATTAATGTCAGAGACTGGAATAAAGCATTCCGATAGCACTGACTACTGCTATTTTTCAGAATTTTAAATAGAAAACAAGTTATAAACTTTTCCTTAATGAATTCAATCATATACTCATTTGGTTCTTCACATATGCTGGGCCATGTAAGAATGTTTTAGTAATTATAACACATGGGTGCTCAGCATTTGGTAGCTTAAAATCAAGAGAAACCTGTCATACAAAGTTGTAACTAATTTATCAACTTTTATACTAATATAAAAATTTCAGCTAAAGTACCTTCAATAAAAAATTTAAAATATTGTAATACTACTATCAACATAAGAAAAAAATAACAGAATTTAACCATAATAAAAAATATAAACTTCTACTCTTAACCATAACATTTTAAATAACATAATTACACTGTGATAAATATATCAATTACTGCAGCAAGTTCTGAAATAAATAAGTCACAAATTTTTTAAACATGGTTACCCATTATTAGCTTTGCAATTTCCTTGACAAGAGGCTTGGTGTGATTACAAGGTAATGTGAAACATCTTTAGTTTTATCTAAGTATTTTAAGTTTATTTTTTTAACATAGTCTTAATCTTTATTTAATAAGCACTTTACATAGTGCTTATTATGTGTCAAGGTACCTTTGGGTTTTTTTTTTAACTTTTATTTTAGGTTCAGAGGTACATATGCAGGATGTGCAGGTTTGTTACATAGGTAAACATGTATCACGAGGGTTTGTTGTACAGTTTACTTCATCACTCAGGTCTTAAGCCTAGTATGCATTAGTTATTTTTCCTGATCCTCTCACTCCTCCCACCCTCTTTGGTAGGCCTCACTCTTTGATAGGCCTCCCACTCTTCGATAGGGCTCAGTTTGTGTTGTTCCCCTCTATGTATGCATGTATTCTCATTCTTTAGCTCCCACTTATAAATAAGAACATATAGTATTTGGTTTTTCTGTTCCTGCATCAGGAGGCTAAGGATAATGTTCTCCAGCTCTATCCATGTCCCTGCAAAGAACATGAGTTCATTTTTCAGTGGCTACGTAGAATTCCATGATATATATGTACCATATTATTTTTTACTCCAGTCTATCATTGATGGGCATTTGGGTTGATTCTATGTGTTCGCTATTGGTTATAGTGCTGCAATGAACAGACACATGTGTCTTTATAATAGAATGACTTATATTGCTTTGGGTATATACCCAGTAATGGGATTTCTGGGTCAAATGTTATTGTTGTCTTTAGGTCTTTGAGAAATCACCCACTGTCTTCCACATGGTTGAACTAATTAACACTCTCACCAACAATGTATAAGTGATCCTTTTCTCTGCAACTTTGCTAACATCTATTATTTTTTCACTTTTTGATAATAACCATTTTTGACTGGTGTAAGATGGTATTTCATGGTGGTTTTGATTTGCATTTACCTAAGGATCAGTGATAAGCTTTTTTTTTATATGCTTCTTGGCCACATGGATGTCTTCTTTTGAAGTGTCTGTTCATGTCCTCTGCCCACTTTTTAATAAGGTTATTTTTCCTTTTTTTCCTTGTAAATTTAAGTTCATTATAGATGCTGAATATTACATCTTAGTCAGATGCATAGTTTGCAGAACTTTTCTTCCATTTTGTAGGTTGTCTGCTTACTCTGTTGATAGTTTCTTTTGCTGTGCAGAAGCTCTTTAGTAATTAGATCCCATTTGCCAATTTTTGCTTTTGTTAAAATTGCTTTTGATGTCTTTGTCATGAAATCTTTGCCTGTGCTTTTATGCCCTTAATGGGATTGCCTAAATTATCTACCAGGGTTTTTACAGTTTTGAGTTTTAAATTTTAGTGTTTAATCCATCTTGAGTTACTTTTTGTGTATGATGTAAGAAAGGGGTCAAGCTTCAGTTTTCTGCATGAGGCCAGCCAGTTATCCCAGAACTATTCATTGAATAAGCAATTCTTTCCCTATTGCTTTTTTTGTGTGTGTCCTAGGTTTGTTGAAGATCAGGTATCTGTAGTTGTGCAGTCTTATTTCTGGGTTCTCTATTCTGTTCCATTGGTCTATTTATTTTCTTTAAAAAAATGTTGAATATTGGCCCCTAATCTCTTCTAGCTTGTAGGGTTTCAGCTGAGAGATTCGCTGTTGGTTAGTCTGATGGGCTTCCCTTTGTAGGTAACCTGGCCTTTCTCTCTGGTTGCTTTGAATATTTTTTCTTTCATTTTGACATTGAAGAATCTTATAATTATATGTCTTAGTGATATTTTTCTCATGGCATATCTTACTGGGGTTTTTTGCATTTCCGGAATTTGAATGTTTGCCTTTTTTTTTTCTATTTGTATCTCATTGTATTTTATCAGAAATATAGTCTTCAAGCTTGGAGATTTTTTTTCTCAACTTGGTCTCTTCTGCTATTAATACTTGTGTTCACATTATGAAATTATGTAGTGTATTTTTCAGTTCTATCAGATTGGTTACACTCTTTTCTATATTAACTATTTTGCCTGACAACTCCTGCAATGTTTTATTATGACTTTTAGCTTTCTTGCTTTGGGTTATAATGTACTCCTTTAGTTCAGTGAATTTTATTTGTATCCAAATTCTGAATTCCAATGCTGTAATTTTAGCTGACTCAGCCTTAGCCTGGTTCCAAACCTTACTGAAGAGGTGATGCAGTCATTTGGAGGAAAGAGGGCACTCTGGCTTTCTGCATCTTCAGCATTCTTGGACTGATTCTTTCTCAGCTTTGTCGGCTTATTTACTTTCAATATTTGACATTACTGACTTTTGTATTTTTTCTTCCTTTAACAGTCTGTGCAGTTTTCTGTAGGTTTGCTTCAGTATGCTGTGGTTTCGCCTCAATTCCTAATCATCTCAGATGTTCCTGTACCTGCAGGTATCACCAGTGAAGCCTGTGAAGCAGCAAAGATCTCAGACTGCCCTTTTCTCTAGAAGCCCTGTTACAGGAAGGTACTGACATGTTGCTGGCTCAAATGCACCTGTAGGAGGTGGCTGGAGACTCTGGTTGAGAGGTCTTGCCAGTCGGAAGGAAGGGGATCAGGGACCTGCTTTAAAAGGTACTTTTACCACGTTTTCACAGAGAAGCTGTGCTGTGCTATGGGTCCATTTCAGGTCATGGTCACCTCAGATACTCTGAAGCCTGAAGGCTGGAACAACTAAATTGCCCAAACAGCAAAGATGACATCCTGCCTTTCCTCCTGGGAGCTCCAGCCCAGGAAGGCCTGAAACTTCTGTCATCCAGAGAATACTGGTTGGGGTAGCCAGAGACCCTGGTTGGGAGGCTCCAAATAGTGATGAGGAACAGAGTCAGGGACCAACTTAAAACAGCAGTCTGATTACGTTTTCATGGGGCTGCTGTGCTGTGCTGGGTTACTACTTCGATCCCTGGTCAGCTTAGACTTTCAAAAGCCTGTAGGCTGGAATGACTATATTGCCCAACCAACCAAGATGGTGGCCCACCCCTCCCTCTGGGAGCTCGATCCTAGGCAGTTTTTAACTGTCTGTCAGTCAGAGAATAGCAGCAGATGTGGCTGGAGTCCCAGATTGGGAGGTTCTGCTCATTGAGGAAGAACCAATGGATGGGAGATCCACTTGAAGCAGTCTGGCCACATTTTGGTAGAGCAGTTGTGCCATGCTAGGGGATTCCTTCTTCCCCTGGCTGGTTTGGACTCTCCAAAGCCTGCTGGCTGGAGTAGCTGAAAGGCTTAAACAGCACATATGGTGCTTCACCCTTCCCCATCCCAGGTAGACTATCAGTGCAATCAGTGGCTGGCTGAAATTTCAAACCAGTGTGTCTTATCCTATGAGGTTTCATGGAAGTGAATCCCACAGACCTTCACTGTTTGGCCCCCTGGATTCATTCGCCTCTTCCCTAGGGGTATGTACAAGCATCTAACTTCCAACTTTGCTGGAGTTTCAGTTACTTTTCCTGGGAAGCCCAGAAAGCCAAAGTATCTAAAGCTCCTGGGTGTCCAGGTGTGCATGAGTGACTGCTCTGCGGAGACCCCACTTAGCTCTGTGTGTCATACTGATGGCCCTGGTAGAGTGGGCTCATGAGAGGATCTCCTAACCTGAGGGTTGCAAAGATCTGTAGGAGAAGAGTGGTTTCCTGGGTTACACATTCACTCACTGCTTCCCTGGGAAGGTGAGGTTCCCTTGGCTTTGTGTTGCTCCTTGGTGGACCACTGTCCTGCCTTGCTTTTCCCCATTCTGCACAGGTTAAGTTGGTTCCTTGATTAGACTCCATGCAAGTACTTGGATGTTTCCATTGAAAGTGCTGTATTTATGCACTCCTGCCATTCCTCTCTGTGAGAGCCATGCGTACTAGCTGCTTCTATGGAACACCTTGGCCACTATCCCCAGTTTTTCTTTTTGATGTATTTTGTAATACTGCTATGTATAAATCTTGATTATATATAACATAATCTTAAATGATTATACAGTATATTCTTTAGTATCAAATTTATATAGCCAATGACGTATGAAAAATTCAGCAAACTTTTGTTTTACCTGATATAACATTCTTAAAGATATGATGTAATTAGATTTACAGTCAGAGGTATTCAGCATAAAGGAAAATTTTGTGACTTGATCAAGGTCTTTTAGAAATATTTTGTAGAACTAGGAATAATTGCTAGGTTTACTAAACTTGAAATTGCTATTCTTCTATAGTATTCTGCCTTTCCTATTTTATTTTAGCATCCACAGAAATAATTTTATTTGAGTTATGTAGCAAAAATCCAACTTAAACAAATATAAAGTTTACAGCTAAGTCACTGTTTTGATATTAATATATATGAAAACTGATTTTTTTCATGGGCTAATCAGCTATTCATATGCCCTTTACAATTTTCTAAATTCTATTTTTTGGTTAGGAATAGAAAACAAGCTAATACTTATAACTTTCCAAGAAACATGGGATTCAAATTTTATGCCTTCAATATCTCATGTTAAATGCTAGTTTCATTACTACTATGCCATAAATATTTGTAAACCAGAAAGTATCTGAGACAAGTCTCAATCAGTTTAGAAGTTTATTTTGCTGAGGTTAAGGATATTCCCAGAGGAAATAAACATGGAATCACAGAAACAGTCTGTATTCTGTGCATTTCTCCAAAGACGATTTTGAGGACCTCAGTATTTAAAGGAGAAACGTAATCTGGAGGGGAAAGAGAGAGGGTATGGTAATCCACATGTTGTGAGAGAAAAGGAACATATAGGGGAATACTCAATTGTATTTTTGTCTTGTTCTCAGTAAATTGGAACTTTACATAAGATAATGTGCATATGGCATAGCTGCCTGTAGAGACATTTTACCTTTCATCTATAACTGTGTGCTTAAGGATAAAAGGAGAGGTGGGTTCTTGCATGACTCAGCTTTCAGCTTATTATTATTATTTTCCTTTGGCATAGTGAATTGAGTTCTCAAGTTTTTATTTTTCTGACATATATCTTTTGGGGAATTTTATGCAATTCACATTTTAGAACATACATCCTGAAGATTCTGATAGCAAGAGATGTCATGTGAAACAGAATTTGTACTTTTTAAAAGCCTCTAGGTGATTCTCATAGCAGTCCAAGCAGGGAAAAAACTAATTAAGTACTCTATGCTAAACCAGACTTGTAAAAGAGAGATGCTAAAGCATTTGAAGACTCTATAATAGCAAAATTTAAAAATAATATTTATTTCAAGTATCCAATACTGCCTACAGAAGATAATAGACTTATTTCTATAACTCGTGAGGATACTTTTAGAAATCTTATATAACATTTTTATGTTTCGATGTCCGGGCTGTGTCATTTGGTTACAGTTAGCTGGTACAAAAAAATATAGAGACTTATAAGTTCTTTAAAAAAATTACAAAGAAGTGTATGCACAGAGGGTAGTAAGTTATTCACTGATAATGTCTCTACTAATGCCCACTCATGATATCTAAAGATACATAGAATTTAAACTTACAGACACACACACACAAAGACACACCATTCTCCTCCCACAGTATCCTCTGCTGAATATTCTCTGTATCTTCACTGGTACTTTGATTATAAGCCAATTTTCCTGCACTTTCTAGCATATCTTCAGTTTAGGATTTCGTTTTCCTGAATTATCCATAAATCTACTGAACATACACTTATTGGTTTTTTTCCCTCTCTCTCTCTTTTTATTTTTACATAACTCTAACATCTTATTTTGCCCCACAGTCTCCTACAGATACTCCTATAGTTTTACTTTACCAGAATTATTTTGTCTTTTTTCCCTAGAAATAGCTCTACAACTTCATCAATAGATTCTCTGAGTTCACAACTGTCATTAATCACACTACCAGTTACTTCACCCAACTTCTCAGTCTTACTAAAGAAAAATAAATTACACTGGAAAACATTAATAGTTGCTGCCACACTATTACATATATGTCTACCACACAAGGTAAGTTTAAAAATGTTAAAAATATTCTGAAACCAAATATGTTTGAATTTTGGGGTCTACTTTGGTTTTACACAGTGCCAAATGAAAATAATGTTTCTATTTCTAGGAAGTGAATACACTTTTCAATTATCTACCTCTTTGTCCTTTACTTAAGCAACATTCTATTTTTCAAATTAGGAAAGAATAGATAGATTCTTCAACAATGGAAATGTCTATCAAAGAGAAATTTATAAGGGGTGCTACCTAAATCTACTTAATTTAAAAAATAGCTTAATTCCAGTTGACATAACCTCAAAACAAATATTCAATTGAAATAACTTTGAAAAACAAATTAAATAACAAAATCATTGTACTTCTTAAAGGAATATCTCACCCAAGGCCACGGTTCTTTGTTTGAATATAAGATACTAAACTTTGAAAAATCCAGATATTTTATTTTATTCTACAATACTCATGCAGTTGCTTATTATTTTTATTGACATAGATGGTATTCGAAATTATAAATGGCCATTAGCTTAAGCTACCATTAATGTCATGAGAATTCTACTTATCTAATTAAAAGATAATTCCGGAAGTAAGAGTATTCTGAACTGGTTTTTAAAATTTCAACAAATTAGAAATAATCTCTAGATAATTATTGTAAAGTTATCAAATTTCTTTATTTAGCTCACTAAGAAACACGTGATACATGCCAGAGACTTGGCAGATTAAATTAAAAATAACTTTGGGACTGTTTCTTTAAGTTTCATTTGTCAACAATGTAACAGTGCTGTTTTTCCTTTTTTTAAAATTTAATTTAATTTTGTTTTATTTTATTAGGCAGAGTCTTGCTCTGACACTCAGGCTGGAGTGTGGTGGCTCCATTTTGGGTCACTGCAACCTCCATCTCCCAGGTTCAAGCAATTCTCATGCCTCAGCCTCCTGAGTAGCTGGGATTACAGGCATGTGCCACCACACCTGGTTGATTTTTGTATTTTTTCAGTAGAGATGGAGTTTCACAATGTTGGCCAGGCTGGTCTCGAATCTCAACCTCAGGTGATCCACCTGTCTCGGCCTCCCAGAATGCTGGGTTTACAGGTGTAAGACACTGTGCATGCTGGTCCTAACAATGTTGCCATTCTTAACTCATAGATCTGGTTTATAAAAGTCATTTAGGTACTTTTCTATACCAGAGAAATGGCAGTCACAATATTTATCAAAATAATTGGTCACTTTAAATTTGGCTGTGGTAGACCATGACCCACTTGTGCTTAGTTTGACAGAACAGATGTGAAGATCAATGTTTATCTTCATAATTATGTCAGAAAGTCCTTATATCGCAAAGACTGTGTGCTTGCATTTACAAAATTCTAGAGCTTGACATGTACAATTCCACAGATTTTCTTTTCCAACTGATGTGATGTAAAAAGAGGAGTAATAAAATAAGAATCCCAAGATCATCACGTACTTATGTTAGGAGAGATTTTCAGTTTGATCTAATCCTGTCTAAACAGGCTGAAAGAAATCAGTCACTCAGAATCATATAAAAGGCTCTATTGAGGTATGTGAAACAATCTGTGCAGATTTTTTCAACCTCTTGTTGTGCCACCCAGGATATATGAATAGAGTTAAATTAGAATGCCACTGTGAGCTATTTCTTCAACTTTATCTTCTTAGGAAGTTTTGTACTTGTTTAGGGCTGAGGAGAGAACTTAAAGAAATAACAGCAACTTGAGAAGAAATCACTTATTCAAGGGCACCTCACTTAAAATTTCAGAGCAATTAAAGCATAAATAGCTAGGAAGGCAAATATAGGGCATAGATACAGACAGCTAGGAAGGCAAATAAATGAATCAAATTAATTATATATGTATTTATACATACATATAGATATACATATACAAAGTAGATTTATAATGTTTTTCATATTATATGCACATATTAACCATCAAATCTTTATTAATTAGAAAGAGTGACCACAAAAAGTTTACTAGTTTGTTTAATGTCTTATTCAGTAAATACTCATTAGTTTCCTTGCATGCACCAGGCCTTCAGCTAGATTTTAAAAAATGCAATGTCGAATCAAATTATCAAAATTCATTCTCTTATGGAGAATTGCATTTTCAAGACAAAAGACTTAGAGAAACAAAATAGCATAAATGTGTGCCTGGGCAGACACACATTAGTCGGTAAAATACAAATATTCTATAATATGCTAGGCACACTAGGGTGTGAACTAAATAATTGTATTAAGTATATGTAATGTTTATTCTGTGTGTGTATGTGTTTGAGCATATATCTCTCTGTATGAATGTATATATTTTAATATATACATATTTAATATATATGTACTGTACATGTCATTTCTACCTATGTCATGGTTTGTATCAGATAGTGACAATTCCAGTGAAAAAAACAAAACCAGAGGGCCAGGCATGGTGGGTAACACCTGTAATCCCAGTGGCCAAGGGATGGCCGAGGTGGTGGATCATTTACGGTCAGGAGTTCCAGACCAGCCTGACCAACGAAACCCTGTCTCTACTAAAATTACAAAAATTAGCTGCGTGTGGTGGCAGGCGGCTGTTAGTCCCAGCTACTTGGGAGGCTGAGACAGAATTGCTTGACCTCAGAGGTTGCAGTTAGCTGAGATTGTGCCACTGAACTCCAGCCTGGGAGGGGATAGGAGGAGTAAGTTGCTGTGGGTTGAGAGTTTGCTTTTTTATTTAAAATAAACAGAGAAATCTTGTTGATATGACATAATCTGATCCCAAAATTGGGTAGCTGTTTCAGGTCCAGTAGGGCAGTGTGGACCATGTTAAGTGCTTTGGCTTTTGTCTTGAATGACTGCAGAGCTTTGAGAAGAAAAAGGCAGTTTGTCTTATGTATAATATTAATAGCCCTCTGCTGCTGAGAAGACAAAAGATTATAGGGGTAAATGAGCAAACCAAGAAAGCAGGTGGGGACCACTGTAATAAATAGGTTAGCCCAGGAATGCCAGTGGCTTGGGGAAGGTGGAAGCCTCCTGAATTTTTCATGTCTTTATAAAAGTCTTAATTCTTCATGACACAGTCCTATGCTATAAGTTCTCATTTCACATCATGCATGTTTCCTCAATTCCCTATTTTAAATCCATATACTAAGATATTTGTTTCTCTTAAATATATGAAACTGAAGTACATTATCTTTATGAACTACTTTATATATCAATATATATTTAGACTGTGACATTTTTACTTTTAATATTTATTTATTTATCTATTTGAGACAGAGTCTTGATCTGTCACCACACTGAAGTGCAGTGGTGCGATCTTGACTCACCACAACCTACCCCTTTCAGGTTCAAAGGATTCTCCTGCCTCAGCCTCCCGAGTAGCTGGGACTACAGGCGTGCACCACCACACCCAGCTAACTTTTGTATTTTCAGTAGAGAAGGGGTTTCACCATGTTGGCCAGGATGGTCTCGATTTCTAGTAACCTGCTTGCCTTGGTTTCCCAAAATGCTAGAATTACAGGCATAAGCCACTGCACCCAGCTGAAACTTTTAATTATATTGTTTCTAAGTGTTCAATAATTATATAATAATTGTAGAATATTTAGAGATGAGAGAAAATGAAGATCACCTTTAACTTTACCATCTGAGCCTTTGTATTCTTTTGTTTTAAATACATACATGTATATATGTGTATGATTATAGTCACTATAAAAATCTATTGTCTGATTTTTCCACACATGGGAAAAATATGTATATGCTTAAATATGCCTAAATGCCCATTATTTTAAAACATAATTTTATCATTTAATAAATAATAAAATTATTTCTTTTATTATTTAATAAATGATAAAATATATTTAATGAATTACAAAATATTTATTTTAATATTTAATAAATGATAAAATTATTTATTTTATTATTGAGTAAATAATAAAATACATATATAAATCAAATTATTATTAATTATTTTAGTCACCAATTATTTACTGAGTACTTAATATAGGCAGGACCTATTCTTTGCACTTAGAATACATCAGGTAACACAACTAGTAAAAAAAAATGCCTGCACGCATAAAACTTTCATTCTCATGGCAGGAAGTAACCAATAAATAATAATCAACAAATAATTATAACATTATGTTAGAAAGTGATAATTTTCATGGGAAAATATAGAACTATATTAAAAGGATTTTAAAAGAGGTTGAAATAAGCCCTGAAGTTGGCCTCATTGAGAAGAGATTGCAGCTAAATTTTTTTATTATTACAAAGAGCTATACGTAGCTTTGTTCATAAATTTTTCTCTAAACCTCTGAAATTTTTCTTGGAATCATTCCTAGAAAGGGAATTAATTGGTTTAAGAGAATATTTTCTTAAACATCGTTATTCTATAGCCAAATAGCTATAAAAAACAATGTTTTAAAACAATTTATGCACATACCACTAGAGTTCAAGTTATTATTTCAATGTTCCATGCTATTAATATTTAACAAAATCAAACAATAAATTTTCCAATTCCTTTTTGATTTTCCATTATTATTATTTTCATTTATATTTCTTGAATTGTTTTGATGCACTGCTCCCCCTGTAAAGATGTTAAAATGTTTACTGTTTCAATTTATTATCTGTTCAAATGGCTATTGATATTCTTTGTCTTAATCATCTATTTTATTTTTCTACTTTTTGAGTTCATCTGTATTCATGTTTTAAAACATGGACACAGGGAGGGGAGCACTACACACTGGGACCTGTTGGGGGGAAATAGGGGAGGGACAGTGGGGGTGGGGAGTTGGGGAGAGATAGCATGGGAAGAAATGCCAGATATAGGTGAAGGGGAGGAAGGCAGCAAATCACACTGCCAGGTGTGTACCTATGCAACAATATTGCATGTTCTTCATATGTACCCCAAAACCTAAAAAGCAATAAATAAATAAGAAAAAAATTAAAAAATGATATTCTAGATTTGATACATATGATAAAATATTTTTCTCCAGTTTTTACACTACTTTTTAAGATAATTTTTGGGAAGCTGATCACATATATTTTTATATGCTATCAAATCTCTAAATTCTTACTTTGGATTCATTAAATTGCTTGCATAGGAATCTGTTTACAGACTAAAGTCAAACAATCACATGTATTTTCACCTAGAATTTATTGTTTCTCTTCCTCCTGCTTTGTCTCATTTTTGTTATTACTATTCAACTCTTTTATATACTTTCCATTTAATTTAATGCAATATGTTAGGCACTAATCTAGCATTATATTTCCCCTGGTAGTTCAAATGTCCCATAAACATGTTATCTTCAGTGATTTATCATAATTTTTTCATAATGAACCATCTTGTGAAACAATTGTTTCTCTACTATATATCCTGTTCCATTAATAGGTGGAATCATCCTTGAACTCTCCAAAATACTAAGACAGGCAAATAATACATTATTAAATTGTAGCACGTGTATAATATATTTTGATATAACAGTAAATAATCCAAATCCCCAAAGTTAAAGAATTTTATACTTCTTTTCTGAAATTTTACAATGTAGTATGATCAGATTTTTAATTTTCTATTTTTGATGTGGACTCCAATTACTGCTATATTATTTGTAAAAAGCAAATATATTATTTTCTCATTAATTTCCTTGGGATATTTGGCAAAAATCAATTGACCATATATTTGTGTATTGATTTTTGTACTTTCCATTTGGTCCCACTCTTCTGTATGTCTGTGCTCCAATACCACAGTGTTTTTATGACTATACTTTTATAGTGAGCCTTGAAGCAGAGGCAGTAAATCCTCTACATACTTTTGTAAAAATAAATAAATAAAAAGCAATTTTACTTATTTTACATTTCCAAAATCATTTTAGAATATCCCTGCCAAGTATAATTGGAGTAATATATAATCTCACCAATAGTCTGAAATGGTTTGTTTTTCTTCACATTCTCATCAACACTATTTATCTTTCATCAATTTGATTAGTAGCTGCTCTGACTTGTGTGGCTATCTCATTGTGGTTTTAATTTGTTTTTCACCAATACTTGGTGATTTTGATTATTTTTCATATATCTGTTGGCTAGCTGCATGTCTTCTTTTGAGAAACATCTATTTAGGTGTATTGCCTACTTTGAGTTGAGTCATTCATTCCCTTGCTATTGATTTGTTCTGCAGAAAACTGTCGGGAGGTTCCTCAAAAATAGAATTTCTATATGATCTGGCAACTCTATCTCTGAGTCTATATCTAAAGGATTTTATAAACATCAATGTACTTCTATGTTCATTGCAGGATAATTTACAATAGCCAAGTTATGGAATAAAACCAAGTGTCCATAAACAGATGAATGGATAAACAAAATGTGATATACACACACATGCACACGCACACACACACATACTCTTTATATGTATTATATATATATATATATATATATATATATATATATACACACATACATGTGCACACACACACACAATGGAATACCATTGAATCTTTAAAAAGAGGGAAATCCTATCATTTGTGACAACATTAATGAACCTGAGGACATTATGCTAAGTGAAATAAGCCAGGCACAGAAAGACAAATAGTACATGTTATCACTTATATGAGAAATCTTAAGCAGTTGAACTAATAAAGCAATGACTAGAATGATTATGACCAGAGGCTGGGGTCCGAGGAGAACTGGGAGATATCAAAGGGTACAATGTTTTAGTTAAACAGGAGGAATAAATGATAAGTATTTGAGGTGTTGATATATCAATTAGCTTGATTCAATCTTTTCACATTTTATCTGTAAGTTTTAAAATTTAAAAAATATCTAGCATAGTGAGACAGCATTGGAAATTAATAAAGCTATCTACTAATCTTTGTAATAAGGCTTTAGTTAAATCTATATAAAATTTGTGGATAACTGAAATCTTTATTGAATCTTTAGTTTTCTTAACATATCTCTCCATTTATATTGGCTTTCTTTAACTGTTAGTAACCTTTTGTAGAATATCCCGACTATCTATATTTTGGTAAATATAGCCATATGTACTATTGGGTGCTATTATAAATGATATAATTTCCAAATGCTTATTGCTAGTATAAGAAAATATCATTAATTTTCCTTAATAATCTTGTATCCTGTAGCTTTATTAAATGTATTTATTCGTTCCAGTAGCCATTTTGTATATTCTTCAAGATGGCCTGTACATTCAGTTGTGTTATCAGTTATTTGTAAAGAGAGTATTATTTCATCTCTCCTTATCTGCATGCTTTTTATATCTTTTGTACAGCTTTATTGCACTGGCTGGAGGCTCTAGTAAAATGCTAAATAGAGGTGGTGAGAATAAATATTCTTGCTTTTTACAGGTATCACAGGAAATGTATTCAGTTTTTTACCATTAAATTTAATGATAATTGTAGGTTTTTTTGGTAAATGCCTGTATTGGTTTGTTAAGGCTGCTACAAAAATGTATCACAGAAATTTATTTTCTCAAAGTCCTAGAGGCTAAGAAGCTGAACTCTAGGCGTCACCATAGTTGGTTACAACTGTGAGGGAAGAATTGGTTTCCAGATGGCTTTATTCTCCTTGTGTCTTTACAAGGTTTTCCCTCTGCATGTGTCTGTGTTTCAATTTTATCTCCTCACAAGGACCTGAATCATATTGGAATATGGCAGACCTGAATAAACTCATTATAACTTACCTATCTCTGTAAAGACCCAATCTCTAAATAGGGACAGATTCGGGGCCACTGAGGGTTTGGATTTCAACATATAAATTCAGGGCAGGGAAGCAATTTACCCCATAATGATGCCTTTATTATATTAATAAGTTTATAAGAGTAATAAATGTTGAGTTTTATCAAATGCTTTTTTACCGTATCTATTGAAATGAACCTTCGGATTTTCTTTAGTAGCCTATCTGTATGCTGAATTAAATGATTTTCTAATATTTAAACAAAGTTCACTTTTTGTGATTTATTACCTGTATTTAATATTGCTGGATATGACTAGATAGGATTTTGATGAATAGTTTTCTGTCTATGTTCCTTAGGAATATTACTCTTTAGATTTCTTTGTTTTTTATACATTTTTTCTGGTTTGATAACAGAGTAATGCTGACCATATAAAATGAGCTGTAAAGTGTTTCTTCTTAATTTGTATAGAATTGATATTATTTTTTTCTTATATATGTGGTAGCTCTTTAACAGTGCTAGATTTTGGCAGTAGTAGATTTGTATCTTGCCTTGGAAAATTTTAGGGAAATATTTTAACTATAAGTGAATTTTATTAATCCATAAATAACCCTTCTGTTTATCTATATTTTTTCTTAAATTAGTTATGGTAGTTTTATTGTGTGTCAAAAATGGAAAAGTCAGTCAACAGATGTTCCAGAAAAAAAAGGAAAGTCTGCCCATTCAGGCCTGCTGTGAAATAAATATTTGTATATTCCCCAAATTTATATGTTGAAAGGCTAATTCCCAATATGATGATATTTAGAGGTGAGGCCTTGAAAAGTAATAGTTCATAATTAATACTCTTATAGGAAAAGGAGTAGACATGGGCTCACTCTCTTTCTGCTCCCAACAATGTAAGGACGCAGAAAGAAGGGGCCTATCTGTAAACCAGGAAAAAGGCCCTCATCAAACTGAGCCTACCAACTCAGATATAAATTAATCTTCGTCTCCATAATTTTGGGAAATTAATACCAGTCTCCATAATTGTGACAAATAATTGTTTGCTTTTTTTTAACTATCCAGTATATGATAATCTGTTGTCTCAGTCTGATCTAAAACAAGGTGGAGATGAAGGCTGGGAAGCATTAGTTGAGATACTTCCATCCTTTCATTTCCTCTCCAAAATATATTCCCACATATCTGAGAATGTTAAAGGAATTCCTAGAGCTGAGATATTTTTCCCTGCCTCATTTTGAGGTTACACAAAGAATTCCTCAAAGTTGCCCTTGAAGCATCCGACTACTGTCCCATACATAGCAGAGACAGAAAGCCTTTATTATTTTCTTCAGATATCTTCCTACTAAAGAAGTTTCATTTGATTTTAGGACACGTGAGAGATATCTTGTCACTTGCTCTCCTTCTTAATCACTAAGCTAATAATCACAACTTCACATTGCTTCCCCAGAAAGTATTAAGGATGCCAAAGTTATCCACTTACATAGAAAATGCTTAATTAATTTCTGAACTTACTACCTATGATCCCATAAAAGTAAATAGTTAAGTAATTTGGTTCAAATGGTACAAATTATTAAGGGTGGTAACTGTACATTCTTTACCTGTCACAAGGGGTGCGTATGTAACTGGCTAGGAAAAAACAAATTTTGGTGTCATGGTCCCAAAAGAAATATTAGTTCTTTTTTTTTATGAAACCTAATATTGAGTCTTTATATCTAAGACACAGTTTTCAAAACTTTTATAGCACAGTAATATGTGCACAAAATATTTTCAGCTGAATCTTAATATTTTAATATTTGAAATCATTATTTGAATTTTTAAGAAATTACATCATTAAAATCAATATTTAAATTTCAAACGGATACATGTAAATAAAATTTGAACTCAATTTGCATGTATTTAATAGTAAACAAGAAAATAAAATGTCATCTGTACATCTGCAAAAAACATTTGTTAACCAATAGCACATAATGTTCCTCTCAAGATATACAATCCGTGTAATTCTAGAATCATGTAAACAAGTCATTCTTTGAAGTTTACAAACATCACTACTATTTGCTTTTGGTTTTACATTTTTAAGTAGGAACTTCTAAAATACTTTTAATGCTTAACCAAATTTCTCTTCATAAAGTAGCAGAGAGTTTATGTTAATACGCTGTAGATAACAATTTTCAAAAAGACTCTAGCAGGAATATAGCATGAAGAATTATCTGTATGAATAATATTTATACTTTATCTGTATTGTTTGATTCTCAGCATGTTTTAATTAATTTCATTTTGTTTTAGACACAATCTGATAATCTTCCACAGATGTATTTTAAAATCTACAAGGCAGTTACTGAGAATTGCTTTTGGATATTTTAAAATATGTTTAATACACAGAGTAATGGATTATTTCTGGTGTTTCTTTTTAGGTGTCCTATATTGAATTGTTTTTCTAATTTCTTATCAAAATTTATTTTTCTTACTTTAATTTTTTGTACTGGCCTTATATAGAATTTTTATATTGTATTTTATGCTATCTCCTCACTGATTGATAATGATAATTGGCATTATCAACAATATCGATAAATATCATTATCGGGGGAGAGATCCAAGATGGCCGACTAACAACAGCTCAGGAATGTAGCTCCCAGTGAAAGCGCAGAGAACGAGTGGACGCCGCACTTTCCAATGAGCTTTTTGTTGCCCACAGACCGGGAGATTCCCGGCGGAGAAGCCACGCGGGTCACCAGCGCGGCTCTTTTGGCCAGCGCGGCTGTTTTGCCGGCACCCAGCGCAGCGCTTCCCGGTGCGGAGTATACGGGACGGACGGGCTCGGCTGGTCCCATCCCCACAAGGAAAACAGCAATTGGAAGCGCTGAAGACGGAGAG
>PVKP010028702.1:0-29825 GCA_004027715.1 Plecturocebus donacophilus | reverse complement strand
AAGTTATAATGTCTCTATAGAGAGATCATATATATGTTCTTACTTTGTAAATATAAAAACTATAGAAAAGGTATACACATTTTTCATTATGACTTGAACAAAGAAACATAGCTAATAAGTATTCTGAATGATACTGCCTTCAATAAGGGCTAGTTTTACTCCATATTAAGAAGTATTTACACTGTAACTTTTATCTGTGCAGTCATATAGCTCTAATGGGAGAAAATCTGCCATTGTAAATAAAACATGGGCTTATGCATCAGCATCCCAAGTGCATGGAACTCACTTGGGTTGAAATTCCTACTTCACTTACTGGCTGTGTATTTTTGGCAAGCTAATCAACCTGACTGGTCTTAAGCTTCTTCATCTGTAAACTGGAAACAATGTCTCTCTTTTCCTTCCCCATAGGGTTGCTGTGAAGATTAAATGAGATATGACAAGGGCTCAGTGCAACGTCTAGAAAATCCTATGTGTGTACACATTTTAAAAGTTTCTTCCCTTTCCTCCTAACATCATGACATTCTGTACTACATACCCTATAGCTGAGGGGAAAAGTGAAATTGACCTTGCTCATCAATGGGAAAAAATGTTATAATCATGAAACAATGTTATAATCATGAACAGTATCATGAAAACATGATAGATTTTTTTAAAAAATTAGAGGCATGAATAACTCTTATTAGGATACGTTAGATTAGATAGAAAATATAGTGGCCTAGTTTAGTTACTTTCTGCTAGTGATCTTTTAATCTTCTACACATCATTTTTAAAGACATTGTATCTGGTCTTCTTTCTGAGATAGTTCCATGAAACAACAAATTCATGATTGTTCTTCACTTTTTTTTTCCTGTAAGCTAAGAAAGGGTTGCTATTGACAGGATAAAGAATGACAATACAGGAAGCAGTCAGTCAATGGACTTAACCATTGCTTCCAAAACTAGCAAGACAAAGTACAGTTGATTTTGAAAAAACAAACAAACAAACAAACAAGCAAAGGGGTTAAGGAAGAAGGAGGTTATTAGGTCCGTCCAATCAAGCAAAGTATTGGCACCATATCTTCAGAATGATTAACTCTTAAATGCATGTGTATATTATAAAAGATTTGAAATTGCACAAAGTTACACGGTGTACTATAAGGTGTACTTACAGATTTCCCCTCTGTATAAAAATCATATACATCTAAATCTTGTGTCTCTTGTGCCATGAAGTGTTGTGTCTTTAAGGGCACAACAAATCATTTTCCTACTGTTTGTATTGTTCAGATTTAATTGAAGATAATGAATTTCCACTCCTCAGCACTATGAACTATGAAATACTCTTTTAAATCTAATAGCATTAATACATCTTTCCATACACATGATTGCATTTAGATTTGGTAAACATGTTGAACTACTGTTTGGAGACTTTTGTCTGTTTATTTTTCATGACTTTCATGATTAACTCTGTTCCAAATTTGAGAACAAATAGAAATGGAATATTAAGAAACGCTCTGATATTTTTCTCCAGAAAGATATAAGAGATTTTCCTTCTATATTAAAATGAAGATAAGCTACCCTCATTTCTCAAGCATTTTAGCTTAGGTTTCTTCTTTCTTCCTCTAAAACATCTTCTGTGTATACAACATAATTAGGGAAAACCACAACAGTTGCTTTTTGCCAGTGCGAATGTTTCAAAAACTATTATTTCAAAGTGGCTTCCTTTTATTCCCCTTTTTTGGCAAAAGAATCTTCTATTAAACTCACTGTACCTCTCAATCATCCATCACCCCCCACTTTTTTCACTCTGAAAAACTGATGTAGAGGGAAAAAAAAATAAAGTTATTGAGTAGACTTCTTTTTTTTTTTACTGATGAATGGTCTGGAATTTGGCAATTGGGTGGGAAATTGGGTATGTGTTCCTTGAGCAAGGGCAAAAAAAAAAAAAAAAAAAAAAGGGAGAGAAAAAAATCCACTTTAGGCTTGGCAAATAACTTTTCCTCTGGACAAGTTCCATTGGCTTGCGGCACAACTGCTATACATCTATTAAGAGTTCCAGTGTCTACGGGTTGGGTTCATCTGCTGCAGGCAGTTTCCTTTTAAGCTCAGCACTTCTTGGGCTTGTAAAAGTTCCTTGAAGGTTCGGTTTAAAAAATCTCCTTTGGTCACAAGAGTTCCTTCTGTTTGCTCCTTTATATGGCTTCCTGTTTATGCTTGTTTATGAAATGCCCCTTTCCAAGTAACCATTGACTGTTGGAACTTTTACAGGATTCATTATGATTCATTTGATCTTCAAATGCTTGGAAAGAATCAGTGTCGGTCCTATCCTCTTTCTACCACTTGAATATCTGTCAGCCCAATTAACACATTCTCACTAGTGCACTACTAGGGTTTTCTGTGGGAAACTTTCTATGATATTAAGAGATATTTAGAATTCATGAACTCTTTTTTCTTTCCAAATATTTATATTTTAAAATATTGTGAAATATATTTCCCAGAGGTTTCTTGTGACTAATTTAGTCTCCTTCCTCCTTTTGTTTCTTAATGATACAAACCACATGAGAAAGTCACCAAAAAATGTAGAATTATAAATCTCTCCTTAAAGTTTACATTTAATTACTTATATAAATAAATAACTGTCAGTAGACCATATTTACAACTACTTAGATAATTCTGTGATGTACTTTTGTTTATATTAGTAAACAAATATATCTTTTGTTTCAACTCTCATTATTTATACTCACAATAGTATCCAAATATAAAAAGAGTTTAGAGTTTGAAGATAAAATAATTTGAATAACATTCATTATAGCATATTTTTTTAAGAGTTACTGATCAGGTCTACTAGGGAAAAATAAATCAGTTGATAATGAGTAAACTTCCATGATGGCTTTCAATATATCATAATATTTTAAACTCAAACCATTTTTAGCTAATGTTTGGGCTCTCTGTATGCTAAAATATACCCTAGATATAACACATTTTGGTAGATTAGTTAGTTTATAATATTAAAAACTAAAGAATAAAGTTAATAATATTTAGTATAGTGTAAGCATACTTTATTTTAGCCAGTGATACAACTGTGCTAAAATTATGAAATTATTATACAGATTGATAATATTACACTTATTAAAATTCTCAATAGACTTAAAAAAATCTTTTAATTTGCTATCTCTAATCTTCCTTTTATTTGGAAACAGAGTCTTGGCTCTCTCACCCATGCTGGAGTACAGTGGCACAATCATAACTCACTGTAACTTTCAATTCCTGGTCTCAAGCAATCCTCTCACCTAGGCCTCCCAAGTAGCTAGGATTACAGCTGTGTACCACCACACCCAGCTAATTTTTATTTATTTATTTTTGAGTAAGGGTCTCACTATATCAACCAGGCTTGTCTTGAATTTCTGGCCTCCAGTGATCCTCTCACTTGGGTCTCCCAACATGCTGAGATTATAGGCATGCACCACCTTGCTTGGCCTGCTATCTCAGACACTGGAATTATTCAGAGCTGACCCTAATGTTACCCAACACAGCACCTGATTCAGATTTGAGGTATCAATGTCAGTTGAAGGTTCTTTGGAGGAAGTGGTGTCTAAATGGAGAACTGAGAGTGAAGGTAAAAAGTTGGGATAAAAAGCGGTAAAATTGTTTCATGATGGGAAAGCAACACTTGTAAAAAAGAAGACAGAGCCTACTTAGTAATAAGTAAGTTTGGAAAAGTAATGAGTGTGGACGTGGGCAGTAGGATTCAAGAGAAGAAACTGTAGATATGCACAGAGCCAGATGAAGTAAGACTTATATACTATATTAAGAAGTTTGAATTCTAAATTTTGGGAATTAAGAAGCCCTGAAGTATTCTATTATGTTGTGTTTTAAGCAGGTAAGTTACATGACCATATTTGCATTACAGTAAGATTATTTTAGCAGATGATATGTAGAACTGAATTCCAATGACAATGATATTCCTGTGCAATGAAAAACTTACACCAGCCCATAACGTGGAAGGATGAGTTTAAACAAATGCTTTTATACTAAAAATCATGGACTTAATTTTATAACTATCTCTATCTCTATATAACTATATCTATGACTAGATATTACCTTTTAACTAGCCATTTACATGTGTATGAGTTACCTAAGATGGAATTTCTATATATGGTAATTTTGTAGACTGAAATAATATTAATTCCTAACTTATACAGTGTTTTATAATTACTAAAGCCTTCAAACTGTAATAACTAAAACAGAAGGATGCAAAAAAAAAATCATTGAATGATTTAGGTCTTCTAAAGTAGGACAATGTTATATTCTACTGTGCCTTAGTCTATATATAAAGACCTTGCTTTTTTACATTTTTTTTTTTGACACAGAGTCTCTCACTCTGTTGTCCAGGCTGGAGTGCAGTGGCGTCATCCAGGCTCACTGCAACCTCTGCCTCCTGGGTTCAGGTGATTCTCCTGCCTCAGCCTCCTGAGTAGCTAGGATGACAGGAGTGCACCACCATGCCCTGCTAATTTTTATATTTTTAATAGAGATGGGGTTTCACCATTTTGGCCAGGCTGGTCTCGAACCCCCGATCTCAAGTAATCCATCCACCTTGGCCTCCAAAGGTGCTGTGATTACAGGCATGAGCCACCATGCCCAGCCTAAAAATCATCTTTCAATCAAGGATATTGCATTTCTTTTCTAAGTTACTATCAGAGCAATCTATAAAGGAGGAATGTACAAGGATCGGGAGGATCAAGAATTCTGTAATACAAAAGAACAAAAGGAAATTGTATACATTGATTTTTGTTATTTTTCTCTTTAACAAATATTTTGAAGTTTAAACAATGTCATAGAGAAGCCAAGCAACATTTTCCCTATCTTTGAACTTTTGATCCTTTTTATAACTTAAGGTAGTTCTCGAAAAAACTAAAAAGTTATAGATGATTATGAATAACACAGGAAACAATTTCAGAGCCCCCTCCAAAAAAATTCCATAGGCAGAATGAGTCCTTGTTTTTCTTTTCTCCTTTTGGTGAAAAATGTTGCCAAGTTTCACTGACTCTAAAATGCCATCAACTGCAAACTTACCTTGATCTCAGAGTGGTTAAATGTGAATAAAAGGAACAGTATTCCAAGTAATAAAAATACTAAAACTACAGAATAGGCGAAGTTACTAGGCAACTTTCTTATGTTTCTGTCAGAACCAAAGCAATAGTGAAGAGTGTTGTATAGAAAAAAAGTTTATGAGAACATATGGTTGCATCCTTTTAACTTTAAATATTTGTATGCATACAAACAGCATGCATGTGTGTGTTTGTGTATGTATGTATAAAGACTGAAGCTCTCAAGGGAAGATAAATGAAGAGAGAAAACGTATAGGGGACTGAGCTGGAATGTAATACTACAAAATGAACATGTACAGTAGCATTTTTATTAGCATTAATATTAAACATTTGCTCAAACTGTTAAACACATTCACAGGATCTGTCATTGGAGTTCTCTGTCACATAACAGTGATAGAATAGCAGTAAATAATGAAGCCTTCATGCTGTAAAAACTAAAACTTGTCCATGATTTTCATATAAGACTTTTATGAGAGTTAAGCAAAATTAGGTTAAAATATAACAAAAGAATGTGTTTTACAAAATACCTTCTTTCATTGGCTACTATCTCCACAAAAATCAGAATTCCTTTTCCTAACCAACAACTGGGTTCAATACATCCAAAATTAATGCTGTAATGTGAATTTTAAATGTTATGCCTAGTTGAAGCCCAAATCACTGGAATAATGCTGAATAAAAATAAAGCACAAAGATTTTCAAATTAAATTGTAACAACCAAAGCAAAGAGATGCAAATTCCATAGCTTCAGGATTTAAAACCTACTGTTAAAAACAATCCTCAGAGGCCTCAAAAATAACACCACTCATCTACAACCATCTGATCTTTGACAAACCTGACAAAAACAAGCAATGGGGAAAGGAGTCCCTGTTTAATAAATGGTTGTTGGGAAAACAGGCTAGCCATATGCATAAAACTGAAACAGGACCCCTTCCTTACACCTTATACAAAAATTAACTCAAGATGGATAAAAGACTTAAACATAAGACCTAAAACCATAAAAACCCTAGAAGAAAATCTAGGCAATACCATTCATGACATAGGCATGGGCAAAGACTTCATGACTAAAACACCAAAAGCAATGGCAACAAAAGCCAAAATTGACAAATGGGATCTAATTAAACTAAAGAGCTCTACATAGCAAAAGAAACTATCATTAGGGTGAACAGGCAACCTAGAGAATGGAAGAAAATTTTTACAATCTATCCATCTGACAAAAGGCTATAATCTAGAATCTACAAAGAACTTAAACAAATTTACAAGAAAAGAAAACAAACAACCCCATCAAAAAAGTGGCCAAAGGATATAAACAGACACATCTCAGAAGAAGACATTCATGCGGCCAACATACACTTGAAAAAAAAAGCTCGTCATTACTGATCATTAGAGAAATGAAAATCAAAACCACAATGAGATACCATTTCATGCCAATTAGAATGGTGATTATTTAAAAGTCAGTAAACAACAGATGCTAGAATAGGAATACCTTTACACTGTTGGTGGGAGTGTAAATGAGTTCAAACATTGTGGAAGACAGTGTGGCAATTCCTCAAGGATCTAGAACTAGAAATACCATTTGACCCAGGAATCCCATTACTGGGTATACAACCAAATGATTATAAATCATTCTACTATAAAGATACATGCATACATATGTTTACTGCAGCACTGTTCACAATAACAAAGACTTGGAACCAACCCAAATGCCTGTCAGTGATAGACTGGATCAAGAAAATATGGCATATACACACCATGGAATACTATACAGCCACAAAAAGGATGAGTTCATGTCCTTTGCAGGGACATGGATGAAGCTGGAAACCATCATTCTCAGCAGACTGACACAAGAACAGAAAACCAAACACAGCATGTTCTTGCTCATAAGTGAGAGCTGAAATAAGTGGGATTTGGACAATAAGAACACATGGACACAAGGAAGGGAACATCACACACTGGGGCCTGTCAGGGGATGGGGGGCTAGGGGAAGATAGCATTAAGAGAAATACCTAATGTAGATGATGGGTTGATGGGTGCAGCAGACCACCATGGCACATGTATATCTATGTAACAAACCTGCACATTTCTGCACATGTATCCTAGAAGTTAAAGTATAATTTTTTAAAAATCTCGATTTTTAAAATGGGTTTCATAATTCAGTGCTCATGTTACAAGCAACTGTCCCAGGTTGGAGTGAGATGCAGGAAAATTTGGACCTAAAAATGTAAGACATATGGTCTTGATTGCCTTTCGCAGCTACGTTAAGAGTTCAGTGTAAAGAAAAGCATTCCAAACGCCAGCTTGCAAACTAGGTTTTTATGTGAAACTCTAATAAAACAGCAACAGATGTTTCTATGCTATTAATTTGTTTGGGAAATTTTTGGCTGGTTCACTCCAAATCAACTGTTATCCCTTGTCCAACAACTGCAGCATTCATTTCTTTTTTACATAAGGAGAAAGAGAGAAGGGAAGCTTTTCCTTTGGAATAGATATCGCATCAATTCGTTGGATGCATGGGAAAGTGAATGCCAGCACTTGTGTATTTTTTTAAAAATTCCGTTAGAAATTGATGGAGGATGTTTTTCACTACTGAAGGAAAAAAATCACCCATTCAAATTGCTGAAGCAAAAAATAAAGTACACTGTTGACTATTATTGGTAGGTAAACATATATTGAGTAACACAGTATGAATTTTATATTAAGGATTAATGATTTAACAAAACTTTTACTTATTTGGCTTCTAACCCTTTATTTATTTGACTTCTGTACATTGTTGGTAAATCTATTCTGGTTCTGATTTACATGGGGAAAAAAAAGATAATCACCTTGTAAAATTTTCACACTGTCCTAGTCAATTCATTTCCATTTCTCTTCCCCTACTTTTTCAATCCATTCTTGCTGCCCTATAGTTCTTAAAAGATCACCTTTGACTGGAGATAAACACTTCTTGTTGATGTTTATTAAAACACTGAATGTTTTACCTTCAGAAAGAAAACGAAAATAAACTAAAAAAAACTAAAATAAAGCCTTTCCTTACCTTAGTAATTTTCCTACTTTCAATCAACCTTCTCAAGAAAAAGGCAAAACTGGGAAGAAATGGAAGTGCCAGTTGATTGCTTCCAATGAGGCCAGTTATCCTCTGTAACTGTGCAGTTTTCTTTACATGAAATTAAGCTCTCTGGCTGCAAAAACTAAGTATCATGTTTAAGGACTGCTCTCAGTCTATAGAGCTTATCAATATCTTTCAAGATTACCCAGATATCTTTCATGAGATTCAAATAGAAACCCATAAGCCTATTACTCTGTGAGGATGCTGGCTAAATTGCCAAAATGATCTGGATTTCAATTTTGTTTCTAAAACAAATGTAATAAAGTCTCATTAACAAATTCAACTAAAGTTGGTTCAAGTTCAAAAAGTCTGCACATTCTAGTGTAATTAGAGGCAAGAAAGTTTTAAAGCCCTAATGGAATTTTCTGTAATTCACTCTTTAATTGGAAAACGTTTGCTACTTGGAAGTATTTCCATGATATAAGAGCCAACTAACAAAGTATAGTAACCTTGTAAGAGTCTTTCTGATCTTTTGACATTCTAACTGCTCTCCCAGGCCTTTGGAAACATCTAAATCCTACAATATCTCTCAATTGTCCTGAAAATAGAATCCATGTTTTCATTTGATGAGCACTTTTATGATCTGGCCCCTCTCCTGCTCACCTCTCCTCTCCATCTTTTGACTTCCCATGACACTCTATATTCCAGGCAGACTGAATCAATCTCAGTTTCCTAAACTAGGAAATATCACTCTAACCGCTAATCAGGAACTAGTATACTATGTCCTACATCCTAGAGTCTTAACTAGCTAACTCCTGTCATATGTGTCTCAAATTCAATCCGTTTCTCATCTATAAGTTTTCTCTAACTCCTTTCTTCCCATTGCATTTACTTCCTTATCATTGCCTACTCAATACAAGGTGAGGCAAAGCTCATTTCTATGTGTTCACATCATAGTCCTAACTTCTGCTAAAGCATGATATATTGCACCTGTCAGTCTCACCCAAGCTCACTCACAGTAGGAACTATTTAATGTTACCACGGAATCATTTCCTAGCAAGGTGCCTGAATTTTAGGAGTCCTTTGATAATATGCTTGGCAGTGAACATTCTTTTGTACCTCTACAATACCAGCACACATTTTGTTATCTGGAGGCCATGCAGCATCTAAATCAAGAGTGAGTTTTCTAAAGTTAACTCATCCTAAACTGTGTCTCCACTCTGAATCCTTCTACCAAATCATGTTTCTCTCACACTCTTCCTTGACTCAAAAACCTTCTAAATCTTCCACTGCAGAGTCAAAGACAAATTGTGGCCTTCAAGGCTCTGTGTATATCATTTGTTCACCCCATTTCCTCTCTCACTTCTTTTAATATACTTCTACCTAATGCACTCAGTCCCAGCCATGCTGGAGTCTTGGCATTCAGTTTAATGCCTCAGGCATGTTTTTCTACCTTCAGGGCTTTTGCAGTTACAATTTCTTCTGCTTGGATAATGGATACCCACAAAGCTCCCTACTTTAACTCCTTCAGATCTTTACTCAAATGTCACATACTCAATGATGATTATCCTGATCCTCTTATTTAAAACTGAATAAACATCCTGGCACTTGGAATTCCTTACCCCTCTTCTTGCTCTATGTTGGTTCTTCAGCATATAACCTGCCATCCATTTTACTTACTTATATTATTTACTGTATGCTCCTATTTATTGTAAATCCCAAGAGCAGGGATTTGAATATGCTTTGTTCTTTTGTCACGCCAGCACCTAGAATAGTGACTGCCACTAAAAGGATACTAAATTAATATTTAATTGAATAGTATATGATAAACATAATACAATTTAACTATAATTTTAGTTCTAAGCATGATATCTAACTGTTAAAATAAGCTAAAATCCTGAATTTAACTAATATTTAATCACATTATTGCAATTATTTACATGGTAGAATTTAAAAACTGACAAGAATGAAATATTAACTATATTATAACTGAACTTCTAAAAGTATTTTTACCTATATTGGTAGTTTTATAAAAATTTATAGAAGAGTTTCCATTTAAAATTTTCTTTAGACCTTAGAAAAATATAAACAATGAACTATTCCAGATATAGATATTTGAAGTGTTTCATTAGCAAAACTAAAAAACACATACAGATTTGTCCACTGCTATATGATCTAATCTTTGGAAAAAGAAAAACACAATTTAGCCAATATTCAAATAATAGGGAAGAAAATAATTTATATTCCAGATATTACTCATTTATTATAGAAGTTTTACATGCATGTACACACACAAACACACACACACACACACACACACACACACTTTGATAATGAAAGGAATACAGAAGGTTGTCAAAGTCATAAAGCTTGAAATTCACACATTGTCAAAGCTGAAAGCTCATGTTTGTGAAATATCAGTGGATTTGAAAATCATTTTTTGATTTTGTTGGCTATTACAAGGGATAAATATATATAGAGAGAAAGATATGAAAATTGTTGTGTCCTTATTTAACTGGACCAAAAAAGAATGTTTATATTTTCCTAACTTAAAATTAGTTTATTTTATATTGAAACTTTAATATCCTTACTTCCAGTTAACCGGCAATCACTTAGAATTCTCAGAATCATTCTGGTTAACCAAAATACATTTTTGTCAATCACATTACAGAAAAAACAAAGTAATATGTCATGCACATCTCTGCTTTCATTCTCTAGCTTACATAGTTGGTGGATCAGAGACTTCAACAAAGGCATTCTGCATCAATTCTAGAGTCTAGAATTCTAGAGTCAATTCTTAATGACTACTTTATACTGCCTCCCTATAGTACTGGCCTAAGGACAGTGACATTAATTTTAGCTCTCAACTCTTTTCACCATAATAGCTGTCATTTATTGAAGTCCACTACTGCCTCCCTATAGTACTGGCCTAAGGATAGTGACATTAATTTTAGCTCTCAACTCTTTTCACCATAATAGCTGTCATTTACTGAAGTCCACTACAGGGAAAACTTGCTTGATAAGTTAATTAATATGTTGTTAAGGCTTAGAGGTAACCTTAACAATATATCAATTACATGAATATTGTCCTATGAAGGTGAATCTAAAGTAATAATATTTCTTCATTCATTCATTCAGGCAAATATTCTAATATTCCCAAATCCTAGTCTCATTAGCTTACCATGCTGTTCACTAAGATATATGAAAGTTTTCTTAGTTAATTGCAAGTGTGGGCTCCTGAGGCTAATATTTAAAATAACGTCCAGGGTGTTTTAGGTATATGTATTTTACTACTGATTGATGTTTTTTACTCTTTATCAGCTTAAACAAAAGGTACCTTTAATAACGATGTTTTTCCTTTGATTCTAAGGAAAGAAATTATTGTCTATGCCCACATTGCCCAATAGTGGTATAATGTGAGCCACTATGCAATTTAAAATTTTTCTAGTAATCACATAAAAATAACAAGTTGAAACTAATTTTATACATTTTATTTAACACAGTATATCAAATATTCAACATGTAATCAATATCAAAAATTTTAGTAAGATACTCTATACTTTTAAAAAATGGTGTCTTGAAATCTATTGCATATTACAGCACATGTCAATACACATTAACCCCATTTCAAGGGCCCAGGAGCCTCATGTGCCCAGAGGCTACATTATTAATGATGTAGTCTAGATTATAAAAAAGGCTGAAATAATTTCTACCTCATCTTATGTTAAAAAAATATAGCTTTGAAATAAAAGCTAGACAAGACCAGTAAGATAAAAGTACATTGCAGGCCAGCCCACTCATGAACAATGATATAGAAAATTCTAAGCAAAATTCTGGCAAACTGAATTCAAGCAGTATACATAAAAATATAAGGAATCATGCCAAATTGTTATATTCTAGCAATTCAAGGTTGGCTTAACATTAGAAATATATACATATAGGCATACTTCATTTTATAGTGCTTTACTGTATTGTGCTTTGCAGATACTGCATTTTTTACTAATTGAACATTTATGGCAACCATATGGCAGCAAGTCTATCAGGCTATTTTCCCAAGAGCATGCCTTTACTGCACATCTCTACCTCATGTCTCTGTGCCACATTTTAGTAATTTTTGCAATATTTCTACATTTTCATTAGTATTATATTGTTATGGTGATCTGTGATCAGTGTTCTTTGACGTAAGGACTGTAATTTTGGGGGGATGCCATGAATCACACCTATGTAAGATGGCAAACTTAATCAATAAACGTGTGTGCAGGTTCAGACTGTTCCACCAACTGACCATTTGCCCATATCTCTGTCCGTTCCTTGGACCTTCCTATTCCCTGAGACACAATATTGAAATTCAGCCAACTAACAACCCTATAATAGCCTCTAAGTGTTCAAGTGAAAGGAAGAGTGGCAAGTCTCTAACTTTAAATCAAAGGTAGAAGTGTTTAGTTACTGAGGAAGACGTGTTGAAAGCTGAGCTAGACCAAAATCTAGGCTTCCTATGCTAAACAGTTAGCCAAATTGTGAATACAAAGGAAAAGTACTTGAAAGGGATTAGGAGTGCTATTCCAGTAAACACACAAAAGATAAGAAACTAAAACAGCTTGATTACTGATATGGAAAGAGTTCTAATGATCTACATAAAAGGTCAAACCAGCTGCAATATGCCCTTAAGCCAAAACCTAATCTAAGGCAAAGGCCCGATTCTCTCCTATTCTATGAAGGTTGAGGGAGATGAAGAAAGCCACAGAAGAAAAGTTGGAAGCTAGCAGATGTTGCTTCATGGGATTTAAGAAGATAAGCAGTCTCAAGAACATGAGAGGACAAGGTGAAGCAGCAAGCATGTTCACGGCACTTTCACTAGGAGTAGATTTCATTGCAAGGAACCACTTTCTTTGCTCATCCGTAAGAAGCAACTCCTCATCTGTTTAATTTTTTTAATGAGATTGCAGCAATTCAGTCACATCATCAGCCTCCATTTGTAATTCTACTCCTCTTGTTATTTCCACATCTGCAGTTACTTCCTCCAATGAAATTTTAAACCCCTCAGCGTCATTCATGAGGTTGAAATAAATTTCTTCCAAACTCCTGGTAACACTGATAATGCATATAAAAATATGCAGTTATTATATATATATTTCCAGTAATCTAGAAGACCTAGCTAAGATAATTGATGGTGGCTACATTAAGCAAAAATTTTCAACGTAGGCAAAACAGCATTCTATTTAAAGAAGTTGCCATCCAAGACTTTCATTATTACAGTGATGTCAATGCCTGGCTTAAAAGCTTCAAAGGGCAAGCTGATTTTCTTGGCAGGGGATAATACAGCTGGTGACTTTAAGCTGAAGCCAATGTTCATTTACCATTAACAAAAATCCTAGGGTCATTAAGAATTATGATAAAACTACTCTGTCTGTGTTCCATAAATGGAACAAAGCACAAATGACAGTACATCTGTTTGCAGCATGGTTTACTATTATGAGCCCATTGTTGAGACCTACTATGCAAAAAAGGTGTCCTTTCAAAATATTACTGCTTATTGACAATGCACTCAGTCACCCAAGAACTCTGATGGAGAAGTACAAAAAGATTGATGTTGTTTCCATGCTTGCTAACACAACACCCATTCTGTAAGCCTTGGATCAAGGAGTAATTTTGGATTTCAAGCCTCATTATTTAAGAAATATATTAATACTTTGTAAGGCTACAGCTGCCTTAGTGATCCCTCCAATGGAGCTGGGCAAAGTAAACAGAAAACTTTCTGGAAAGGATTTAGCATTTTAGGTCCCATTAAGATCATTTGTGACTCATGGGAGGAGGCCAATATATTAACATTATGAGGAGTTTAAAAGAAGTTTATTTCAACTCTCATGAATGACACCAAGAGGTTTAAGACCTCAGTGGAGAAAGTAACAGCAGATGTGGTGGAAATAGCAAGATAAATAGAATTACAAGTGGAGCCTGATGATGTAACTGAATTGCTGTACTCTCATAAGAAAATTTGAACAGATGAAGAGTTGCTTCTTACGGATAAGCAAAGAAAGTGGTTCCTTGACATGAAATCTGCTCCTAGTGAAGATACTGTGAACATTGTTGAAATGGCCACAAAGGATTTATTAAACCATTACATACGCTTAGTTATAAAGCAGTGGCAACATTTGAGAGGGTAAACTACCATTCTGAAAGAAGTTCTACTGTGAGTAAAATGCTATCAAACAACAGCACATGCTACAGAAACGTCTCTAGTGGAAGGAAGAGTCAAATCAGTATGGCAAACTTCATTGCTGTCTTATTTTAAGAAGTTACCACAGCCACCCCAGCCTTCTGCAATCACCATCCTGATCAGTCAGCAGCCATTAACATCAAGGCAAGACCAGCAAAAAGATTTATGACTCATTGAAGATTCAGATGATTATTTGTATTTTTAGCAATCTTTTAAAATTAATTTACATACTTTTTAAAGGCATAACAGTATGGAACATGTGATGATGGTATAGTATAATCATAAATTTTACATGTACAGAACACAACAAAATTCATGTGACTCATTTTCTTGTAATACTAGCTTTATTGTGATGGTCTGGAAATGAACTCACAGTATCTCTAAAATCTACCTGTATATGAATTCACTACATCAAAAGATGAGGTGGAAAAAACACAGATGTTATGCTCAATAGATCCAGAAAAGTTGTTTTATATAATTCAAAACTCACTTATGAGAAGAAAAAAAATCAGAAAATTAAGAAGAGGAAATTTAAAGCAAGAATATTTACACGGAAATATTCCATGAAGTCCGTTTTGAATCAGACATAAGACAGGGAAGCTTAGCATCACATTGTTGTGGAGGTCCCAAAACACAGAGCTAGTAAAAGTTGCCAAGAATTTCAGCCACTAGTTATAGTTTCAATGGTCATAGTTCCAACTATTATGGTTCCTAACTAAAATCTGGTAAAGTACAAAGATGGGAATGCAGGGTGAATATCTCAGACTTAGGTGGAGGTGTCCTTTATTGAAGCTTTTATTTTTCCAGATTATATCCCAGAGTTGAGAGCAATTCAGCATTGGAGGACATGAGTCCTCAATGGTTATATCAAAATATAGTGAAAACCTGTGCAGGAATCTTCCAAACAAAACCATTTCAAAAGCTACAGTTTTCAGCCAGAAGAGGTGGCTGAGTAAAAGATGGAGTTCAACTGCATCAGTTGCAGTACTTTCTCCTATCTCTACTCCCTCGATCTTTCACGAGGAAGGTCAAGTGAACCAGCAGTAGAGGGTGTTAGGCCAGGATGGTGGTCTGTGGTGACGTAGATCTAATTCCTTGACTGAATCCTGGCCCAGCCTGTCCAGCGTCTCAGCTGGCATTAGGTTGCAGCCAGCACTGTGGGGATCGGGAGGCCAGTGCTCTGCAGCATGTATAGCTGGGCTGACCCAGGTTTCTAGTCCCATGCCAGATGCACTGGAGTAGCATTATTCATCCCCTGTGCCTCTGGGAGGTTGTTGCCAGCAGTGGCCTCCTGCAATCCTCTACTAGGCCAGACCTGCCCGGGATGATTTGTGGAAGCCGGGATCCTGCCGCCACCATGGCAGGACGCACACCTGGGCTTGGGTCTGGCAGGTACCTGATGCTCTGAGCAGCAAGAGGCCATGATCATGTCTTCTGGCCAGTAGAAGCAGCAGCAATCTGCGCCTTGGAGGCCGAATTGGTGGCGCGAGGCCCTGGGTGCCAGCAGCCATCTTGAAGCATTCCTGCCTCAAGCCCGAAAGTGCTTCTGGGAATATGGCAGCTGCCACTGAGGGTGAATGAGCTTGAGCTTTTGTTTGCAAGTTCCTTGAACACTTGGAGCCTTGACTTCCAGGAAGAGCCCGTTCAACTTTTTTTCTCTCTCTCCTTTTTTTTTTTTTTTTTTTTTTGGTCTTTGAGACGAAGTCTCGCTTTGTGGCTCACTGCAACCTCCGCCTCCCGGTTCAAGCGATTCTCCTGCCTCAGCCTCCCGAGTAGCTGGGACTACAGGCGACCACCACAGCCAGCTAATTTTTGTGTTTTTAGTAGAGACGGGGTTCACTATGTTGGCCAGGCTGGTCTTGAAATCCTGACCTTGTGATTCGCCCTCCTCGGCCTCCCAAAGTGCTGGAAGCCACCGCGCCGCCCCTCTTCTTCACTCTTCTATTGAACTTGACAGCAGTCCCCCTCGATCATAGTTCCGTTTTGGGAGGTTTCAGTTACTTGCTGTCAACCCCAGTCTGAAAATAGGTGAGAGACACTACATTTGCATAACTCTTATTATAGTATATTGTTATAATTGTTCTACCTTGTTATTAGTCACTGTCAATCTCATCTTAACTGTGCCTAATTTATAAATTAAACTTTATCATGAATATGTATATATAGGAAGAAACGTAATGCATACAGGGTTCAATACTGTCTGCCATTTCTAGCATCCATTGGGGGTCTTGGAACATATCCTCCACAGACAAGGGGGGGCTACAGTGTTTGTTTTTTGGTGTTTGCTCTGGTAGGGCATTGTAATATATCTTGGATGCTAATCCTTTGTCACAGATGTTGTGAACACCTCTTGATTATCTTGTATTTTCACTCCAGAGTGTCTTTGATGCACATATGATTCTAATTTTAATGTCAAATTTAGTGCTCTTTTTCTTTATGATTAGTGCTTTCTGCATCTTGTTTCTCTTCAATTACTCCAAAGTCATAAAACTTCATTTCTAATTTGTGTCCTAAATGATTTATAGTTTTTCTTTTCACATATAGAGCTTTATTTGGAACTAATTTCTTTGCAGAATATAAAATATGGAATAGGTATCCATATTCAACAAAAAAGAAAAAAGCTTTTAAAAAATTGTCTCCATATAATAAATTGTCCTAATACTTTTTATTGAAAAGATCGTCTTTTTCTCTACACTTGTATTATCGGCTCTCAGATTAATCAAGTTTCATGTCTATGTCTCTGAAATCAAGTTTTATGTCTGTGTGTCTGACTCTGGGCTCGTAATTCTCTCCCATGATCTGTCTGTCTATCCGTGCTCCAATATCAACTATCTTCATTACTACAGCCTTACAGTAAGTTTTATATTTGATAAGGTAAGGCCTTCTACCAATTACTTATTTTTAGGCCTGTCTTGATTACTTTGGATTCTTGTCCTTGTATAAAAATTTTATGTCAATTTATTAGCTCCTCACCAACCTGATACACACACACACACAAACCTGTTGAGAATTTTATTAGAATTGAAAGAAAAGAAATAAAATCCTCATTCTCAATAAGGGAAAAATGACTCCCTATTTTTCCTAAGCTAAGATCCATTATGCCCAATGGGATAGAACTTTTCAAACTTTTTATGTCTATAAACAGGTCTTTATAATGCACCCAGGTTGCTGTAACTTAAAAGAGTACAATCAAACAAAATATACAGTAATCCAATTTGAAAACAAAGAACTTTCATATTCTGCCTATACTTGGCAATTTCTCTACTTCTGTCAGGTTGGGTCTATAAAGGTATTATCTGTTTGATTAGAGGCAAATTTCTTTAAGATAGAACAGTTTGCTCACTCCAAGAAAACTCTTCATACTTATATTTTGCAGTGTTGTTTTTGATTCTTTTACATTTTTTGTGTATCTATGTAGGACATGACTAGCAATAGGTTAAGTATTTTATGTTGAGTCATTTTATGCTTACAAATAATCCTATCAGATCGATACTATTATCTACATTTACAGCTGCAGAAACTGACTCTTGGAGACATTAAGTAACTTACCCAAAGACAGCTAGGAAATGTCAAGGCTTGGATTCAAACCCAAATTTTTACTAACTTTAATGTAGGTAGAATAAATCTTTACCAAATGTATAAAAAATGGTAATCAAACTCAGATTAGGAAGAGACCAAAGTAGCTACTGTTTAAGTTATTAAAGATGTATGGTATTAATTGAGATTTTATTTAGTCAAATCATTCATTGTTGATAGCTCTAGTCTACACCAGACTTTGTGTTCTCCGCTCTGGAATTATTCCATTGTGCTGTGGCTAGATCTGTGCTTTGTTTCTCTTGCCAAGAACCTCAGCTAGTCCGAGAAGCCTCACATACTAGTCTATAACTATATTAAAACTGCGGCAAATAAATAACTGCTGGGCAGACTGACTCTTATATCATTCACACTAGAAGTTAAGTGGCAGTGTGCCATCACAATCTCTTTCTCATTTGACAGCTATGAAATTTGCTCTGGCACCCTTTTGAGAATGTGAAAATAAAAAATCCCTCTCTGACACATATACACAAAGATATAAACTTCTTTGTGATCTTTCTTGGTTTAAAATATGATTCTAATTACAGTGAAACTTCATCTACCTGGCCCAGGAAGAAAATAATTCAAGCCAGTTAGTTCACTTCCCCTTTTGTGTACAAATCATACAAAGCAAAATGGCGTGATCTCGGCTCACTGCAGTGTCCATCTCCTGGGCTCAAGCAATTCTCCTGCCTCAGCCTCTCAAGTAGCTGGGATTATAGGTGCACACCACCACACCTGCCTAATTTTTGTATTTTTGGTAGAGACAGGGTTTTGCCATGTTGGCCAGGCTGGTCTCGAACTCCTGACTTCCTGATCCTCCAATCTCAGCCTCCCAGAGTGCTGGGATTACAGGCATGGGCCACTGCGCCCGTCTGATACTGCTGTTTTATCTTATGATATCTCATCTGTGTAGTCACTACCTGTTCAGATGTGCCTATTCTTAGCGATTCATTTTTCCTCTCTAAATTGGTAGCTTTTCACACATAAAGATTTTAGATACCAGCTTACAAACTAGTTAAGATTGTTTATAAATTAATTGTCAACAGATAGATTGATAATAATAACATGCCCCACTCCTTCTTTCCCAGCTCTCATAACAGCACATAATGAGTATTTGGATTTGGCCCAAAGAGATGAGGTTGCAGGATAATTTAATGTAATTCAATTAAATTTCACATAATTCAGTTTCTTTCAAGAAACTTCTACAGACATCTGTGCCTAATCTCATACTCCCCAAACCTGGGTCCTTATTCTTTGCTCCACAAGCAGATCCTGAGACAGGCTTTGAGTTCTAGAAATGCTAATTCACAGCTACCTATATGCACAGCCCAAGGATGGGGACACAAAAATAGTCAAAGATATTTGTAAAATGAAGCTCGTGGAATGTAGAGAAGCAGTGAAAACAAAGGGGATGTGTGGGTGCACCAGTATCATCCACCACAACATCCTTCAACTGCACAAGGAAAATATCTAGAGATTCTCTATGTCTGGCCCTGTTGCTTGTGCCAGCTGCCTTAAATAAAACCAATATTCTATGAGCACCTGCTGAACACAAAATCTATACTAGGCACTCTGGGAAAGACAAATATTGAAGATACAAAGACGCAGTCCCTGCACATCAAAGGAACTAGAAAATGAGCTTTTCTGATTCTACAATCTGGCGGATGAGTTCTACACACACTCTCTAAACTGAAAAAAAGCTAGATTATAGATACTTTGAAAGTACCATATGTATAATACATATTATATATTTCTCAGTATATATCAGAATGCATGTTTTCCTCTGAAAAATCGACATTTCTGTGAGTTAAAAATGTGTGCCTTCCTCATTCTGGTCCAACTTAATGTCTAGCCACAGAAAATGGGAAAAGGAACAAAAGGAGGAGAGTTTTGTTTATACTTTGAATAGCATGCAAATATTTTCCAATGATTGAAAATTAACATTTACAAATTGAGTAGAATATACTTTATTCATGCACAATAGTGCATTTGTTAACAGTGACATATTTATCTGGCCTTTCCCAGTCCTAGGAAAAAATTATGTCAGTTTTCCCTCAGACTGCCTTCCTATTCTGTCACACAAATTATTTCATGAAACATGAATCCAAATGTTCTGTTCTTTTTCAATTTCCTTTCACCACAAATTCCAGAGTTCTGCACTTCATGGCTTTTCAGTAACAATTCAGTCTTTTTATTCTAATGGCAAAACTGAAATACTGCTGTCTTTAATCAAGCTACTTTTGACATGTCTACAATAGTGAAGATTCAGCCTTTTGTGTTAAAAGAAAACTTTTAAAAAATAATTATAATGATTTAAAATGCATTTTCAGCTCTTGGGATGCTCTTTACTACACTTTCCCATCATTTTTGCAATGCTTTTGCTTATTGTTAATGACAAACAATCTATAAATACAGAAATGGTCATATTTTAAGGATTTCTCACTGGACAAGCAAATATCTGTAACGTAACAGAGTATCTCAAAATTTAAGTTAATTGACTATTTCTCTAATAACAAGTCTAAGATCTAAGTGGGAAATAAGGAAGATGGAAAAATATCAAACATGCTCATTAAGTAACTCAAAGCAAACAAGCTCACTTCAGTAATTTGTTAGCAAATTTTAAGGATTGGCCATATATACATGTGGCGGAAGGCTGTGTCCAGGCAATGCAAACCTGCAAGAGGACATGACCTCTGAGGTCTGACCCTGCCTTCGTGTCCAGCCTCAGCTCACATCACTTTTACCTCGTGGTCTTTCAACATACCTTGCCCTTTTCTGCCTCTAAGCTTTTAAACATTTACCTAGCATACTCCTATCTCTAGCTATTCACTTGCCTAATCTATACTTACCCTTTTTGTTTCAGATAACTGACATCTTGTTAGCGATTTCTTTTCCCTGATTACAAAATTTAAAGTAGATCCCTATGAACACTATCAGAGTACTAATTTCTTTTTTCTCAAATTTAATCACAATTTGTGTGTGCATATGTGTGTTTGGCACATGAGCATGTATGAGTGGGTGTCTTACGAATAAATGAATAGCACTTAATTTTTATTTAGAACTTTGGGATAAATGGAGATCTATACATTTACTATTCACTGAAACTAATGAGAGACATGACTTGCTGATTTCCTTGAAGTTGCATTACACTAGTTTCTCAAGAGCTTGAACTAGGAATTATTTATTTTTATTTCCTATTCCTACAGCAGTGTCTGCCATATTTGAGGAAAATGAAAAGAAGTTTGTTGAATTAAGTAAATCTATAGGTATGACATAAAAGTTTCCAATTCTTACATTAGTCAGTGGCAAGGAGAACCTTAGTATGTGGCAAGAGATATATTAGGTTGGTGCAGAAGTAATTGAGGTTTTTGCAATTGAAAGTAATGGCAAAAATCGCAACTACTTTTGCACCAACCTAATATTATAAATATTCTTCATCTACGCTCTAAAAACAAATATTTTTGTCTTTAAGATACCTTTTACCCTATTTGATAAATAATCATTAAACAATCTAGTTAGAAAAGATTCATTGTTTGTGATTTTTTGCATTATTCAAGGCTGTTTGTAAAACTTTTCCTCTTTTCAAACAAAAGATATTTGTAATGCTGAATGGCAAATACTGGCCTAAAACACTATTAGGAGCTGCAGTTTATAATGATGTACATCAGGATATAATAGAAGTCATGATAGAAGTTAATGAAACTTAAGAAAATAAGTTTTGGGATGAAATAAACTTAGAATCAAGTCCTGATTTAACTGTGTAAAAAATAACTTTGGACAAATTATTTAGAGACTGTAAAAGAAGATTACTATTCTTTATCCCCTTGATAGGGATAATAATAACCCTCATATTTTTGTAAGAATTGGAAGATCCTAAATGAGGCAAATATCATAATGGTTGCATGCACGCAGTAATAAAGGACAGCTATAGTAATGCTGGTTATTAACTATTTTATTAGGCAATGTTTGAATTCCCTAACCTGCCATTTTCTCTCCCTTTTGTTCTGCTTCTGAGCCTACTGTCTGTTACTTTCTTTACATGTTGGAAATAAGTCTTTTTTACAAAGGCATTCCTTTCACCTAAATTCTATATTTCACTTTTTTTCACCCTCTGTTAAAATTTCTTTTCTAAATAACTTCCTTTTCTATAAAACTCAATTTAAATCCCTTTTAACACTATCACTCTCACAAGACATGAGTTCCTTCAAATACATGCAGATTGAATTAGATACAAATAATATGTCTTTGAATGCAGGTAAACATGATAGTTTAAAAATACCAGATCCATGTAGTTCCCATTCACACTTACAGAGGGATTTCTAAAAGTTAAAAAAGTTAGCCTGATAGTAAGGAAAATAACATGCAAAGGAAGCGAAATCACTTTGGTGTCAGCGGGAAGTATGTCTTGTAGCAAAATGGTCTCTCACCAGATGATATTACTCATCAAATGAGCCCAGATTTTAAATAGGAAAACCCAAAAAGGAGAGTCCTGAAGTAAAACATGCAAAAAAGGTAGCTGATGACCTTGACCAATCTTTCTAAGGAGAGGATTTAGAAATGTCCCAGTCCTAACAGAAATCCATTCTAAGACAGCCAAATGTGTCTTCAAAGAGATGGTGTTCATAAAGACTTGGGCCATCAGTTTTCTAGAAAGTGAGATGGTAGCAAAATACATTTTCTACTGTTGTTTGATCTGTCCCTTAAATCATATCATCATAAAGAGAAAGACTGGGCACATGCACCCATAGTAGGTGTCACTCTTGGAGTAACATGTTTAACAGAATCCCTACCTGACAACATACATTACCTACATGTCAGCTCTGTTTTAAATTCAAGAAACCGCAGCTTCATGTAAATCTGATTTCGATATCAAGTGCAAAAGTGATATTCTCTCTGGGACAATCATCTCATATAAAATGTGCTGATACTGTTCAATCTCAGTGCCATAATTAAATCTGTCATATCCCAAGGATTTTCATAAAATAAAAGGAATGATGACTTCTGCTAAGATTTTCAAAGACTTGAAGTTTTCACAAAGATTACTTTGCTGTGGAAGAAAATATTCTACATTGAAAACATAATGCTTACCATCCCAGATATCCAAAAGTCTCTGAATCAGCATACTTATATCCCTGTTTGTAGTATGGCTACAGAGCAGTAACATTTTATTTTCCCTGATAAATCCTAAGTCAGCTGTAATTCATAAAGGAAGTTGTTTTGAGCCAAATTAAATTTTCCAGAAACACATCATCTGACATAAAGGAACTCTGCTTCAGTAATAGGTTCAGAAAAGACTAGCTAGTTTGTAAGCACTCCTCCTTTAATCTCATGTAATCCTGAAATAAATATAGAACACACATTATATTGTGCAGAATAATTAGTATGTACTGGCACATTATTGCTTAAATGAACTTTTTGTTTATTGAACCATTACAGAATCATCTTTCTCAAAAATGGTTTTAGCTCTGTAATTTGCTTCATTTTGAGGCCATAATATGCCATGATTTGGGACTAAAATTAATAGTTCTTAAGGAAAGGAGTTTTTTTTATGACATTTCAACATCTGTGGAAAAACCTGATGTTAGAAATCAGAGACAGAGGCATAAGCATGTGCTTAGTACACAAGGTCAAAGAGGGTTGTATAAAATACTTCCTTCACCAACAACCCTATTGAAATCAGTGTAAGAGCTGAAACTGACCATGGAGGCTATTTACAATCTTTGCTTCTTGGACAGCAAAATGTTCCATTGAATTGTTTCAAGTGTTGCCATGGAGAAGAAGATAAAGGGATAGATATGCATAGGGCAAGATCTAGTTCTCCAGTCCTGGCTTCAGCCATAGCAGTTTATTATAGTTATTGCTTTCAATATATTTGTTTCTTATAGAACCTACAAATTTATCCATTAGGCATTGACACCCTCCCATTGTTTTTGTATTGTGAATTCAAACATCGGATCTCAGCTGAAGTAACTTTCTGGTTACACAGCCTGACAGTTGATGTTTCCAATTTGGTAGCTCCCATCTTTACTGGACAACAATGTTTCTGTAGTTGTTTTAATATATGATTTTACATATACATTCTTATATATACTTAAATTTTATTCATATTGTACAAAACGAGGAAATAGGGAACTAAATGCTGACTAGTAGTAATAAATGTAATCCTCAGATATAATTATAAACTGAAAATAGGAATGTAGAAAGTTAATTTTAATTTCAACTGAGTATTGAATATTCAGTCCATGTGTTTCAATTGGGTAGGAAAAGAATAAGAAAACATATGTGAAAATGCAGGAAAATACTACCAAATTCTGTGTTTAAACTGTAAAGTGTGGTTAAACTATATGTTTTAGCCTTCTTGGAATGGAAGTTCTTGTCTTGTTATGTGTAAATCTGTTTTTCACTTGAAAATATAAGGGATTATCTCCTGCGCTACACCGTAATATTTTGTTTCTAAGAATAAGAAAAGCTAAAATTTACAAATGTAGTTCAATCTTTGAAGTTAATAAATAATAAATTTGAACCTCTAAAGAGGCTAATCCAAGTTTATGTAGCACGTGCATGTCAGTGGTCTTTTTTTGTTTTTATATTTTATTGTGTTTTAGGTTCTGGGGTACATGTGAAGAACATGCAGGATTGTTGCATAGGTACATGCATGGCAATGTTGTTTTGGGGTACATGTGAAGAACATGCAAGATTGTTGCATAGGTACACACATGGCCATGTGGTGTGCTGCCTTCCTCCCCATCACTTATATCTGGCATTTCTCCCCATGTTATCCCTCCCCAACTCCCCACCCCCCCTCCGTGGACTTTTTAATATTTCACAATCTTTATTTGTGGAATCATGTCTTTCTAGTGTATACTACTCAAGGGTCTCCAGAGAAAAAGGATGTGTTGTGTGTATATGCTTGTGTTTGTATGTGTGCATCTATCTATCTGTCTGTCTCTCCATAGAGAGATTCATTTTAAACTGGATCATGCTGTTATGGGGACTGGCAGCTCTGAAATCTGCAGGGTAGGCCACTGCACTGGAGACCCAGAGAGGAGCCAATGTTGTAGCTCATACCTGAAGACAGTTTGAAGACAAAATACTCTCTTTCTAAGGGAACTTCAGTCCTTTTCTTTTATGGCCTTCAACTGATTAGATAAGGCCCACCCACAATTTGGAGATTGATCTTCTTTACCAAATTCTACTAATTTAAATGTTAATCTAGTCTCAAAAATACTTTCATTTTAACATCTACATTGGTGTTTGATCAAATATTTGAGTCCCATGGCATAGCCTAGTGGACACATAATATTAACCATCAAATGATGCTAAAAGACCCAATTTAGGAAAGAATAAAACATAATATATATATATATTATGTATATAATATATATATTAACATTTCGATGTATACTACCCAAAGGCATAAATTAAATCCAAACTCTGTTGCTAGATTCTTTTGCTTTGTATAATCAGAGAAGGTTCAGTGTGGAAAGTGGGAAGGTAGGTAAGCTTATCTAAAAAAGTCTAACTGCAATATTAATTTTACTTACTCTTCTTCTCAGCATAAAGTTCATCTTCTGCAAGTTGATTTTAACTGAAGCTGCATTTTTTAGTTCCATGTTACACATATTTAGTCTTCCAGAATGTAGTTTTATCTTGCCTAAAGGCCAATTTTCTAACAAGCTCCAGAGAATTTCCAGTAGGGCAAAAGGTGGTCAGTGGAACAGATTGCGCTGCTAGAATACATTAATTTATTGCTGTAGTCTTCATTTGAAAATGTGTGCTTAATGACCTAGGAAGATGTTGCATGTATCCAAGCATAAGAACAATAATTTACTAGTAGGCAAGTTTCATGCGACCATACTAACCCTAAAACAAATGGTTCCATCATACAAATGAGAAATGTGAAAGGTGTATGAATTTAATTACAAAGAAATGAAAATTTTCTTTTTAATCTAAAAGCACACTATCTTATGAATTTGATAATTTGGGCATGTCAGAATCATGGAATACTCTAACCATAAATGGATCTAAGACTATTTCTGATCTCTGCTCCTCATTTTCAAGATAAGCAAATGGTTGCCCTTGACAAAGGCCAAACAGCTGGTAGGCATAGAATGACGTCAGAAATCTTGCTGCCTCCTGTTCTTTTCACTATAATAGGTTGCTCCCCAGTTGGGAAAGCTCCTAACCTAAGAGTACATCAAATCAAGTGTATAAGTGTTACCTAGTATAAATCATGCAATCTGGCAGTTTACCAACTACATGACTATAGAAAAAATTTTCATATATTCTCACAATAAACTATTTTATGTTAGAAGCAGTGTGGAGTGTTTCTCAGGGAATCATTCAGTAGATTACAGAGCACCATTAGGCAAAGTTCAGTGACATAAAAGGTGGGTGAAGTATAAGGAAAGACACTGAGTAAGATCTGAATATTCTGATGTTTTCAGTCACGTAATATAAATGTAATATTAAACTTCCATCTCAAGTATGTACGATAATAAATTTGTACAAATTATATTGTCCAATTTAATTCCCTTTAAAAAACTAGCAGTGTCTGAAACATAGTGAGTCCTCAACAAATATCTGAAGTGAAGAGGACTTTTTCCTCTTTTATTTCAGAAGCATTACAGTTATAACACTGTCATTTTACAAAAGCAAATGTAATTTTTAATGTATCTGGAAACCAAATATATTACAGATATATTTGCTAAATTTCATTGATTCTTTTTCTAACTTTACTAGTGGCGTCATTCATAATCTAAGGGGATAGCTCAAGATTAGCTCTGTAGCATTGGTCTTATACCTTTCTGCTTCTAGTCCATTTTTCTGCCCTTAAAACATCTGTGTAGTAGCTAATAAACGCAAGTCAGTGTGTTTACATCTCCCTCCACCATGCAAGATGAGGAGAGATCTGTGATAGCGTGAATATGGCTATGTTGACAAGAACTAATGACTTTCCCCTCTATTGTTTTTCCTCGAGTGGGCCCTTAGATTTGTGCCTGTTTTCACCCCTGAAGAAGACCATAATGCTCCCTCTTGAGGTAAGAAAAGCATTGCAGATAAGAATTCTAATTCTTCCATACAAAGAGAAATACTGATTAGAAGTTGGTTGTGTGACTTGTTTCTACGGGTAAATAAGGTCCAGGCTGTATGAACATATTTCATGACGGAAATCTAGAAATATTTGTTATCATTATTGGAATGTTTAAAGACTGTCCTTTCCTTAGGGCTTGAAAAATAAACAAACAAAAAAGAGGAATTGGGAAGGATGAATAAACACAAAGTTATGGGTGAATTTTACAGGGTTTTACTACACAATTTACATCGGTGTAATAAGCGTGGCGTTGCTGTAAGTATAAAGGTGACATAAATCCAAGTATGGACTTGTACAGTCATCACCCAGTTTCTATTGAAAGTCAGAAAAACAAATCCACCCGTGATGGCTAGAGACAAAAGCTTAGTCACGCATGCAGTCTTGCTTTTCTTTCTATGTGTCTCAACTGCCTCTTGGTCTTTGTTAAATTGTTAAAATCTTTACTCTTACATTTCACAGCATCAAATTATAACAGAACAAAGGCCCACTACCATAAACAGAATACTCTCTTTTGATTTTTCTTTCATCACTAAGCATATTATTTCATGACTTGAATACAGATGTATGTTGCATGCTCATGTACTGGAAGAACCTCTGGAGTTTATAATCCACCGTATTAGTCCCTTCTCACACTGCTAATAGGGACATACCCAAGACTGGGTAATTTATTAGGAAAAGATGTTTAATTGACTCATAATTCAGCATAGCTGGGGAAGCCTCAGGAAACATGATCATGGCGGAAGGGGAAGCAAACACATCCTTCTTCACATGGCGGCAGGAAGGAGAAGAATAAAAACCCAGTGAAGGGAAAACCCCTTATAAAACCATCAGATCTCATGAGAACTAACTCACTAACATGAGAACAGGATGGAGGAAATTGCTTCCATAATTAAATTACCCTCCACTGGGTTCCTCCCACCACATGTGGGGATTATGAAACTACAATTCAAGATGAGATTTGGGTGGGGCCACAGCCAAACATATCATCCACAATTATAGATTAAAGAAGGAATCCCAAATTGAATGACTCATTGTGTTAGTCTGTGAATTAGTAGAGGCAACAGGATTAGAAATTAATTCTCAAGAATTTCTAGCAGAAAATTTCCAGCATATAAATCTAGAAATAGGTTTATAGCATGGCTTAGATAATTACTGATGAACTACCTCCAGAACTTGTACTTTGCTAACCCTGGGTTTTAAAGCCACATTCAGTGTTTCCCAGACAAATGGGAAACTCTGATACAAACAATAGTAGTTACTTGTAAAGTTTTGGTGACACAAATACCAAAGCTGACCTGTCTAAAAAATGAAATAAGTTCTTCCATAAATACATAAATATATAAATGGAAAAAATCCTGCAAATAGTAGTTTATGTTTTTATTTGGTACTTATTTTGATTGGAAACTGCATGTAAGAGACATAAATGAATTTATCTCCATTATACTTTCCATGTCTTTTACTGCATTTGTTAACTAATAAAATACACAGCACAGATGTTCAGTTGTGCACAATATACAGGAGATAGCAGATTATCCTATGGATCAGAAAATGACAATGAGATAATCTATATGAGACTAACTCACCACTCAATACCACTCACTAAAAGTGTTTGGTATTGTATTAGTCTGTATTCTCACTGCTAATAAAGACGTACCCAAGACTGTGTAATTTATAAGAGGTTTAATTGACTCACAGTTTTACAAGGCTGGGCAGGCCTCACAATTATGGCAGAAAGCAAAGGATGAGCAAAGTCACATCTTACATTGTGACAGGCAAGAGAGTGTGTACAGGGAACTCCCCTTAATAAAACCATCAGCTCTTGTGAAACTTACTCACTATCATGAGAACTGCACAGGAAAGACCTGGCCCCATGATTCAATTACCTCCCTCTGGGTCCCTCCCACAACACGTGAGAACTATGGGAGCTACAATTCAATATGAGATTCAGGTGAGGACACAGCCAAACCGTATCAGGTATATTTGAGAGTAATAGGTGGGAGGAAAAGATAAATGAAACAACTTTAGTAAAATACTGTTAACTGTTCACTTAGTAGTACATACATGGGGGTTAATTTTATCATTTTTTTTCTATCTGCAAAGCTGTTTAAAATTTTCAAAAGAAAAAACAATCACCCAAAGATCCTCATCCATCTTTCTATTCATTTGAAATAGATTCATTTTTTCCATTCAATAGCTCACAGATGATAATTCAATGTTAGACACATCTTAAATTGCTTGTTCTTTTCTCAACCTTTCTCCACAGTCTCTTTCTTTTCTAAACTCAAAATATTTTTCTTGATTCATCCTTTGTGCTATGTGTAAACACAGATATTTATGCAGGTGCATATGCTTCACCTTTAAAGCAGATCTCAGCCTCAATTACTGGGCCACAGAGACCTTGGTGTATCTTACTCCTTTTCCTTTACTCAGAATATGAGTTAATCTCATGAGCTACTTGACTTCTGCCTCTTGCTAGTAAATAGTGATGCCTGAGGGTAACACATTCTGTCATTCGCTTATTCAACAAACACCGTGAAGCATGAATTAAATGCTAACTTTGTGCTAACAGCCAGAAACACTAAGAAAAATAGGATGCGATCTCTGTTTTACCACACACATCTGGGTGGTAGGTTAGTATCAGGAGTGTTTCTTTAGCATACTTGAAGCAGTGAAAAGTGATATCTAACTAGGTTAGGTAGGAAACTAGGTGAACTAGGTTAGGTAGGAAAAACTAGGTTAGGTAGGAAAACACGTTAGAAGTACTTTTTGAGGATAGCAGTGAAAATAAAAAAGGGAATACAAAAGTGGG
>PVKP010028701.1:10609-29968 GCA_004027715.1 Plecturocebus donacophilus | reverse complement strand
CTCCACTAGCCCCCTACTCCCCAATAGACCCCAGTGTGTGATGTTCCCCTCCCTGTGCCCATGTGTTCTCGTTGTTCAATACCCACCTGAGTGAGAAAATGCAGTGTTTAATTTTCTGTTCTTGTGTCAGTTTGCTGAGAATAATGGTTTCCAGATTGATCCATGTCCCTCCAAAGACATGAACTCATCCTTTTTTATGGATGCATAGTATTCCATAGTATACATGTGCCATATTTTCTTTGTCCAGTCTATCATCAATGGGCATTTGGGTTGGTTCCAGGTCTTTGCTATTGTAAACAGTGCTGCAATGAACATACATGTGCATGTGTCTTTATAATAGAACGATTTGTAATCCTTTGGCTATATGTGCAGTAATGGGATTGCTGGGTCCAGTGGAATATCTATTTCTAGATCCTTGAGGAATTGGCACACTGCCTTCCACAATGGTGGCACTGATCTACACTCCCACCAACAGTGTAAAAGTGTTCCCATTTCTCAATATCCTCTCCAGCAACTGTTGTCTCCAGATTTTTTCTTCTGTTTTAAGAAACAAACCTAGCCAGGCATGGTGGCTCATACCTATAATCCTAGCACTTTGGGAGGCTGAGATGGGGGGAATCACTTGAGCTTAGGAGTTTGAGACCAGCCTGGGCAACATGATGAAACCCTGTCTCAATAAAAAATACAAAAGTAAGCTGGGTGTGGTGGCATGCGCCTGTAATGCCAGCTATTCGGGAGGCTGATGTTGGAAGATGGCTTGAGCCTGGGAGGTGGAGGTGGTAGTGAGCTGAGATCGTGCCACTGCATTCTAGCTTGGGTGACAGAATCAGACCCTGTGTCAAAAGAAAAAAAAAGTAAAACGACAACAAGAAGTACAAAAACAAAAACAAACTTAGTTTCAATGAATAAATCAGAGTTGCCAAATTTAAGATGTTAATATAAACTGAACTTGATTCAATACCAGATGTGTTCATTTCCCTAACTCAGGTCTTATTCTGGCTGATATGATTCATGGGGGCATTGCAAGAGTATTGAATAGAGGAAGTGCTCTGTATACCACAAAGATTCATAAAATCGTTAATCATTATTTGGATATTTGAATCTGTGAATGTATGTTCTCATAAAAATACAGAAAATTTAGGATTTTCTAATTTTATGGTAATATTGGTTGGCTGAAAAACTGGGCAATTTTTACCATTTGCCTTTGGAGCAGGGAAGAGCAGAAGAAAAACACCACATGATGAGATTGCCACGGTTGACTTCTGTTTTTCTATGCTTTGGACTTTCATTCTCTTCAGCAGTCTTCTCATCCCGGCTTTTGAGCATGTTTCTGATGCTGTTGAGGTTTGGAAGGGTAGGGGTGTAGAGAAGGTTATAAATTGGTTCTTATGGGTTGGGTTCCTTCCTAAGGTGACTCTCTAGTGGGCATTTTTTGAGTTCTTTTGGCATTTTCATTTCTGGACACCTCTGACCTTGAGGTTTGTTGACCTTGTCAGAGTCATCTCTATATTGCACAGTCACTATGACTCCCTTCCAGAGTCCTCAGGTGGAATCCAATGTCTTCTAGTTTCTTGATCCTGGCATTCCTCTGTTATTCCAGGGGGCTCTAACTCACGGGACCCAACTCAATGCCATGATAGGTTTCTCTACCAAGGGACCCAGGTCTGATCCACCAGAACCACTCACCCAACTCTTGTCACCCGAAAGATCACTTTAGGTAGCTCAGGTTGCAGTCTTCCACGACTATCAACTGCACCTGTTCTTCAACTGGTGCCTTTGAAAGTCCATTCACTATGGCAGAGACAAGTGGGGTAATGCCAGAAACTCCTGTGTTCTGGGTAAGTGGGAGGAACTCAGAGCATGGCTCTTTCTGCAGAAATCTCAAATTATTTTTTATTTTCATTTTTTCTCTCCCTCTAACCTGTTTATATGTCCAAAGTGAGTGAGATGACTTAGCCATTCCTCTAACTTTTTGGTAGGAACAAATTCTGTATATGGTGATCTGTCTCACACTCAATTTGGCATATGATATAGATGATACTGGGGCCTAAGTAGAAATTAAGGCAGGAGAAATCTCCCCGTATTTTAGTAGCAATCTGCTTTGCAGTTCAAATAAGCATGACAAGGAAATAAACAAATCAAGTAATTCCAATGGCCTTATTACTTGTACTCTCAGAGCCTAGTACAGTTCTGGATACATGGAAGATAGCCAGCAAATGTTTATTTACAGTAGGAAGGGAAGAAGAATGGCAGACAGGTCCCCTTTTATAATCTGGTGATGCACCCGTATTTCAAAGCCCTTCTTCTGCTCCCTTAGCTTTTAACAGCTTTGACCTAGATTTTGCTCTTAGCCCCACTGGTCACATTTATTTTGCTTGTATCTGCTATTTCTCCTTTGGAGAAATGTAGCTCAATATCTGACCTTAATCGTTTCTCTGAATACATTTTCTATAAAACCTGGTTGTGATGTAGGCTTACACTTCTTTGATAATGAATCCTTATTTACCTTGTGGTCATTAATTCATCAAACAATTATCTAGAACTGCCATAAGCCAAGCATTAAGTAGGCACTGGAAATACAAAGCTTAAAAAGATAGTCTTTGTGTATTAACACAAATAAATGATGCAAGTGGCAGGCACTAAATGTTTTATGAGGATTATCTCATTCAATCCTTACAATAGCCCTGCAAGTAGATGTCATTATCATCATTTCCATTTTACAGATGAGAAAAACACGAGAAGGCTAAACAAATGGTCCAGGTTCCCATGGGAGTAAAATGGAGCTGGCAGTCCTATTCTTTCTTTCTTTTTCTTTCTTTCTTCCTTCTTTCTTTTTTCTTTCTCTTTCTTTCTTTCTTTCTTTCTTTCTTTCTTTCTTTCTTTCTTTCTTTCTTTCTTTCTTTCTTCTTTCTTTCTTTTTCTTTCTTTCTTTCTTTCTTTCTTTCTTTTCTTTCTTTTTCTTTCTTTCTTTCTTTTTTTTCTTTCTTGTTTCTTTATTTTTTATTGCATTTTAGGTTTTGGGGTACATGTGAAGAACTTGCTATACAACTTCATCTACTCTATTTTCTTTATTATGTTCAATAACTTCTGTTTGCTTCTAGGGTAGAAGTAGTAGGCTGGCAATGGGGCTAAAACTGGGCTGGTGATGGAAGTGAAGTTCCCAATGAAAAAGATGGAGATGTAATAGTATGTAATGATAAAGAGCATTGTGTTAAATCATGGCTTCAATATTCTCTAGTTTTATGTGTGTGTGTGTGTGTGTGTGTGTGTGTGTGTGTGTGTGTGTTTCCCAACTTTATTAATGCATAATTGTAATTATAGTGTATAACATGATGTTTTGATCTAGTTATATGTTATGAAATAATTAAATCAAGCTAATTAACATATTCATCACCTCATATACTTAACCTTTTTTTGTGTATGGTGAGAACATTTAAGATCTCTCTTAGCAATTTTGTAGTAAATTATTACTAACTGTAGTCACCATGTTGTTCAATATAGCTCCAGAAATTATTCATCCTGTCTAACTGAAATGTTTTACCCTTTGACTAATGTTTCTCCATTACCAAGTCCCCATGACATGTACTGTATATCTTCTTGATGCCTTAATTTTCTAACTTGTAAATAAAGATAATAATAGTATCTACTCATAGGGCTGTAGAATGAATGAAACAGCACATGTAAAGAATTTAGTAAATGACACTCAGCAAGGTTTCAATAATTTCTAACTTTTAGTTTGTTGAAATAATTTTTTTTAGCTCCCACTTATAAGTGAGAATATATGGTATATGTCATTCTTTTTTATGGCTGAGTAGTATTCTACGGTATATATATCTCACATATTCTTTATTCATTCATGGGTTGATAGGCACTTAGGTTGGTTTAATATCTTTGCAATAGTGAATTGTGCTGTGATAAACATACATGTGCCGGTGTCTTTCTGATATAATGACTTCTTTTCCTTTGGGTAGATGCCCAGTAGTAGGATTGGTGGATTGAATGATAGGTTTACTTTTAGTTCTTCAAGAAATCTTCATACTGTTTTCCATAGTGGTTGTACTAATTTACATTTCCACTGGCAGTAAATAAGCATTCCCTGCAGCACTCCCCTTTTTTTTTTTTTTTTTTTTACCATATCCATGCCAAGATCTATTGTTTTTTGACTTTTTAATAATGGCCATTCTGGCTGGGGTAAGGTGGTATCTCATTGTAGTTTAATTTGCATTTCCCTGATGATTAGTGATGTTGAGCATTTTTTCGTATATTTGTTGGCTATTTGTGTATCTTTAGAGAAATGTCTATTCATATCATTTGCCACTCTTTGATGGAATTATCATTATTATTCTTTCTTTCTGAGTTGTTTGAGTTCCATGTAGATTCTGGATATTAGCTTTTGTCAGATGCATAGTTGGCAAATATTTTCCACTATTCTGTGGGTTGTCTGTTTACTCTGATAATTATTTCTTTTGCCGTGCAGAAGCTTTTTAGTTTAATTAGGTCCCATTTATTTATTCTTGTTTTTGTTGCATTTGCTTTTGGGATCTGAGTCATAAATTCTTTGACTAGGCCAATGTCCACCAGAGTTTTTCCTCGGTTCTCTTTGAGAATTTTTCTGGTTTCAGGTCTTAGATTTGAGTCTTTTATCTATCTTGAGTTGTTTTTCGTATATGGTGGGAGGTAGGGATCTAGTTTCATTCTTCTACATGCGGCTAGCTAGTTTCTTCAGCACCATTTATTGAATAGGGTATCCATTCCCCAATTTATGATTTTGTGTGCTTTGACAAAGATCAGTTGGTTATAAGTATTTGGCCTTATTTCTGGGCTTTCTATTCTGTTCCATTGGTCTATAAATTTACTTTGATACTAGTATCATGCTGTTTTGGTAACCATAGTCTTGTAGTATAATTTGAAGTCAGGTAATGAGATGCCTCTAGATTTGTTCTTTTTGTTTAGGATTACTTTGGATATTTGGGCTCCTTTTTGGTTTTATACAAATTTTAGAATTGTGTTTTCTAATTCTGTGAACAATGATGTTGGTAATTTGATAAGAATTACATTGAATCTGTAAATAGCTTTGGGCAGTGTGGTCATTTCTATGACATTTATTGATTCTTCCAATCTATGAGCATTTTCATTTGTTTTGTGTCATCTGTGATTTCTTTCAGTGGTGTTTTTAGCTCTTCTTGTAGAGATCTTTCACTTTCTTGGTGAAGTGTATTGCTAGGTATTTTGCTTTTCTTTTTGCAGCTGTTGCAAAAGGGATTGGGATTGAGTTCTTGATTTGATTCTCATTTTGGTCATGGTTGGTGTATAGCAGTCTACTGATTTGTGTACATTGATTTTGTGACCTGAGACTTTACTGAATTCATTTATCAAATCTAGGAGTCTTTTGGAGGAGTGTTTAGGCTTTTCTAGGTATATGATCATATCACTGGCATACAGTGGCAGCTTGATTTCTTCTTTTGCAATTTGAATGCCCTTTATTTCTTTGTCTTGCCTGATTGCTGTCTAGGACTTCTATTGTTTCTATTTCAGAAGAAGAGGAAAATGATGCACAAAAACTGCCAAAGATTTGATTAAATTTGCTTAATAATTTGATCTCCAGAATTTTATCCCCAGTCCCATAGCACTAGTAGACTTGTGAAATCCATGTACTTTGTACATAATTCATAACTTTACAATGGCAGGGCTGCTGCATAATGAGGCCTCCCTCCATGTGGGGCTATCACAGGTGCTGATGAAAGATGATGACCTCCACAAAGATGTCAAGACATGTGTGGGATGTGAGAGGGAGGCTCACACGGGTGGTCCTTAAGCTCCTGAAAGACAATAAGGTAATGAACCTTGTGGGCTTGTTTTGGCTATGAATAAAAGTCTGTTTTAGGACTGAGTGATCTATTTGGAATTATGCTTGGCTGTCTGTGATCATCTCATAGTGTAGCATTTTTTCTCTGTATAAGCATCGGCTAAGTAGAAGATTATGTCATCAAAATGAATAGAATGCTACTCTGTGATACTGAAGGACACAAAAAATGTGCAAAAGCATTTTTGCAAAACGACATCAGGCCCAATTATCATTGTTTGGGGTTACATTAACTCCAAAAAGAAAATTCATAGCTTTGAATTTGAAACTATTTTGTCTAAATTAAAATCTTTTGTTTTAACTTTAGAAAGAGAAAAATCATCTTCCAAAACGTAGAGCAAAGCTTAATTACCTAGATCTCTACTATTCTACTTAGCCAGTTTATTTTGAAATGTCCACAGGGAGTAAATCCTCAGACATGAAAACCTCCTTTAGCTTGATGGCTTCTTAGTGCTATGAATCTTCAATAAAGTCTGTTGACTCTCAGGATATTCTTGATAAAGCACAGTGGAGAGTTGTCTCTTCCATCTTGTCTTCTGCAGTTGAATAAGGAAAAATTCAGTGGGGGTAGAACTTTTCTTCCATTTATCCACACAAAGTAGTGTGGGAAAGACAGAGAGAGACAGAGAGAGAGAGAGAGAGAGAGAGAGAGAGAGAGAGGGAGAGAGGGAGAGAGAGAGAGAGACAGTCTTAGAGATGGAAATAGAAGAAGGAACAATCCACTTAGCTGCTTCTGTATGTCTCAAACATGAAACTATATATAGATTATTCTAAAGCAAATGAAAATTATTTACCACACTTGCTAATAGAAAATATCTGAACTCATCCATCAGAACTGCAGGTTCTGGGGAGCTAGATACTGTCCATTTTAATCATTGTATTTATAATGCCTGGCTTAGGGTTTGGCTTATAATAGATATGTTAAGATCACATTTCTTCCCCCTAAGATTACTTTCTACATAAGACACTGAGGGAATTTTGAATTTAGATACAGCTTCTCATAGCATTAGGGCAAACTCTGCAATCTATATAACAGTTGTCGAGACTTACAAATCACTTTAGCAAGAGCATTCCTTAGAAAGGGTATCTAAACAGTAATGATCCTTATTGTAAACAATTATTTTGAAAAACATTTTAGCTAATTTGAGTAGAGATAATTTCATCCTAGCATGCATATCAAAAGACACAGACCTAACTAGATCTGCATATTTCTTGTGGTGAGCCTTGACTGGTAGGTTTGGTTTAGGTAAGGCCACTTGAAGCAGGATCCTGAAGGTCATTGTTTGGTGTCTCTTCTTATAAGGGCATGTGCTTAAATACTTTCAGTCTAAGGTAGATTAAGATATTTAAGAAAGAAGTAAGAAAATGTCTTATGTTAAAGGTAAATGTGGGGGAAAATGTTGATTTAATACTTAGAAAAATTCTACTTGGAAGAAGTAAGACTTGATGTGGTCCTTAAAAAACGGTTGCATTCAACAGATAGAAATGGGAAGGTTATTCCAGAAAGAAGACATAGCACAAGCAAAGATCTAGAGGTGAGAAAATATAGAAGGCCGTAGTTGAGGAAGAAGAGCGAAAAATTATGCATAGTTACATGTAAAATTGGTATAGGTATCTGATATGGTTTGGATTTGTGTCCCTACCCAAATCTCATGTCAAATTGTAATTCCCAATGTTGGAGGTAGTGCTTGGTTGCAGGTGATTGGGGGCAGATTACCCCCTTGTTGTTCTCGTCATAGTGAGTGAATTCTCATGAGATCTGGTTGTTTAAAAGTGTGTGGCACCTCCCTGTCTTCCTCCTACTCTGGCCACGTAAGATGTGCTTGTTTCCCTTTTGCCTTCTCCTATGATTGAAAATTTCCTGAGGCCTCTCCAGCTATATTGGCTGTACAGCTTGCAGAACTGTGAGCCAATTAAACCTCTTTTCTTTATAAATTACCCAGTCTCAGGACTGACCGACCTTCCAACCTTCCTTCCTTCCTTCCTTCCTTCCTTCCTTCCTTCCTTCCTTCTCTCTCTCTCTCTCTCTTTCTTCCTTTCTTTTTCCCAGACCAGAGGGCAGTGGCTCAATCTCAGCTCACTGCAACTTTCAACTCCCCAATTCAACTGGTTCTCCTGCCTCAGCCTCCCGAGTAGCTGGGATTACAGGCACGCGTCCAACTAATTTTTGAATTTTTAGTAGAGATGGGGTTTCACCATGTTAGCCAGGATGGTCTTGATCTCCTGACCTCATGATCCGCCTGCCTTGGCCTCCCAAAGTGCTGGGATTACAGGTGTGAGCCACCACGCCCAGGCAATATTTATTTTATAGCAGTGTGAGAGCAGACTACTACAGCATCTGATCTAAAGATCATTTTTTTCTCACCAGGACAGTATTACCCCCAAGAGAGAAAAATATGTATAAAGCATATATATATATATATATGCTTTTTTATGTATAAAGCATATATATATATGTGTGTGTGTGTGTGTGTGTGTGTGTGTGTGTAAAATAAGTAATCAGGTACAAGTTATATCCATGGTATTAAATTTGCATGGAAGGGAATTAGGGAAAAAAAAATCTTAAAAAGATCCTTAAGGGGATGATGATGAAAAAAAAGTTGAGAAACACTGCTATAGGTGGATTTGGCCAAACTGTGACTTTTATGGAGCTCCTGAAGAAGTAACTTGTCCCACCTCAGATCTGATTCTGGTTCATTTCACCGAGGTAGAGTACTGAGTTGAGGTGAATCTAGGTAATTAGGGTAAAAATATGTGACAAACTCAAATTGGTTGATATAATTTTGAAACTATATGTGAGGTAAATTATGTAGAAGTTAGTTTTTCCCTGACTCATGGAAAGAATGACTTCCAGGGTAATTTTCATTTCTCCCTTGATTTTGATGGGTTGGCATTGTAAGTCACATGAATTGCAGGATGCTTTCAGAGCCATTATAGTTATTAAATAATGAACACTCTTCAATCTCTCACCAATTCCATTAAGAATGACATCATCAATTTCTAAATCCAAAGACATGGACCAGCCCTTTTTAATATTACAGAACAGTTTGTTGATAGAGCTGGATTCAGTCTATTATTTTTATTTTAGGAGATTCAGTTTCTTTTAATAATTTTATTAGCAAATTTTTGTGAAAGATGTAATAAATATAAATGTCAGGCCTATGAGGCAAAAGATTTAGAAGATAAGAAGAGAAATTCACTAGTCTACTAGGGAATAGAGAAACAATATAGAAATTCATGAGAATTTAATTTAGAATAAATTCATTTAGTAATCTGATAACCTTAGTAAAAACAAAACAAAACAAAACATCTGGTCTTTATATAATGTGTATTCTCTTTGGGGCAGTAATATGTTCCATACAAACTTCATAGAACAGGCTGGATGTGGTGGTTCATGCCTGTAATCCCAGGACTTTGGGAGGCCAAGGTGGGTGGATCACTTGAAGTCAGGAGTTCGAGACCAGCCTGACCTACATTGCAAAACAGCATCTCTACTAAAAATACAAAAAAAATTAGCTGGGTGTCAGAGTGCACACCTGTAGTCCCAGCTACTCGAGAGGCTGAGGCAAGAGAATCACCTGAATCCAGGAAGTGGAGGTTGCAGTGAGTGGAGATTGTGCCACCGCACTCCAGCCTGGGTGACAGAGTGAGATTCCATGTCAAAAACAAACAAACAAGCAAAAACTTCACAGAACTAATCAGGAGTCTCAGAGAAATAAGTAGGAAGCGTGGTAAAGACAATTTACATTTACTTTAGTAAAACAGAATCTACCAATACTCAGGGAAAGAAAGAATCAACAATAGTAGTGGGTAGAGATGTGGGATGAGGCTGGGCTTTGTGGCTCACACCTGTAATCCTAGAGCTTTTGGAGGCCTAGGCAGGAGGACTGACTGAGCCCAGAAGTTTGAGGCAGCCTGGGAAACATAGGGAGACCCAGTTGCTACAAAAAGAAAAAAGTAAAAATCAGGTAGGCGTGGTGGCATATGCCTATAGTCCCAGCTTCTCAGAAGGCTGAGGCAGCAGGATCCCTTAAGCCAAGGAGGTTGAGGCTGCAGTGACCCCTGATCTCACCACTGTACTCCCGCCTGAGTGGCAGAGTGAGATCCTGCTGCAAAGAAACAATAAAGTGATAGGTCGTATTACTATTGATCAATATCTACTTCCCCATCTTACCCAAGACAGACTTGGTCATGTGACTTGCTTTAGCTAATGAAAGTTGGCAGATCTGACATGAATCCCACCCAGGCAGAAGCTTGGACAGCTGGTTGAAACTTTGACACCCTCATTTCTTTGCAGCATTACTCACAATTGTTTCAGAAGTAGGGTATTCCTTCAGGCTAGTCCCAGAACAAGAAGAGACACAGAGCTGCAGTGAACCATGGGTGAGAAATGGACTTCAGCTCTTATAAGCTAATTTTGTTTGTTACTACAGCCCAACCTTATCTGACTGTTACTGAAAGCTAGACTGGCAAGATAGCAATGTATAAATGCAATTTTGATAAGGCTGATAAATGAAATCTGTGGAGAATCCTTCCTTCTAGAGAAAACCAGCTGGATGGAACTCAACAGGAGAGTCAATGTTTATAATCTAATGGTCCTTCAATAGATAATGTAGTGCAATTATTACTGGTTATATTTTATGTATGTATATTTGTACATTTATCTATTTAAGTTAACAGAGAGAGGAATAAAACTAATTATTCAAAGGGGAAAAATTAGTAATGGAAAGGGCCACTGATTGCTTTATTATTTTTTAACCTCTCAATGCAGTTCATATTAATTTGCTTCCCTCAGAAAGTGGGTAGTTTCAGTAGTTTCAGGGAAGAAAAAAGCCTAACACAGTTTGTTTGCCTGTGACCTCAGGGTCGGGTTTTTCTATCATTTTTTCATAATTTCTTCCAGGGCTCTAACTTACTTTTTCTGTTCTGCCACATGAATTATATTGCTTTTTGCTTTTTACCTTCTTTCCTTTGAGTGTGACTGCTATCACTACATCAGTATCTCTTTAGTGTTCTTGATTCGTGGAGGAGGAAGAACCTACCTAAGTAAAAATGATGATTAATAGCTGACATTTTTAAAGCACTCACAATGATCAGACACTGTTGTAACAGTTTCCCATGGGTTATCTCATTTAAATCTTCATAACAAGCCTGTTAGTTAGGTACTATTATTAGCCCCATTTATCACTATAGGAAACAGACACAGAGAGGTTAAGCAATTTGTTTAAAATTGTACAGTCAGTGAGTGGAAGAGCCTAGATTTATGAACCTAGAAAGTTGGAATTAAGAGCTATAAAGCACCTATTACCAGCTCTGGGTCTGCCACTAAGTGGTGCAAATTTGAGCAATTTAAAAAATCTCTGGGCCTCAGTTGTTCATGGTTCTGATAAAAGGGATTGACTAGGGAGGTCTTCCAGCTATAAAACTCTATAAATATATGGACCACTAAATGAGTATATTTAAATCATTTTAATGATTTTGGTATGACCAAAGCTGTGTGACCTCTGGCAAGGGTCTCAACCTCTCTGAATCTGTTTCCTTATGTGTAAATTGTCAGTAATACCTGTCTTAGAGATTTGTTGTCATGCTTAAATGAGATTATATAACTTGGTATTTTTGCTAATTTTAAAGAACAATACAAATGTAAGCAATTATCACTGTGTAAAAGATACTATTTCTCCATTCTTTCGTTGAGCCATCCATTCATCTACCATCCAATAAATACATGTTTATTAAATGTCATTTGCACAGGTGAAAATTATAGTCCCCTCTCCTTAAGGAGATCACAGTCTAAGTGGGAGACAGATACACAATTAAGCAACTAGCACACAATATGATACATGCACATGAGAGGCAGATTTGGAACAGTTTTTCTGAATGACAGAAGGTAGGCTGATGCCGTGAGAGAGGCTTCACGCAGGAGGCAGAAGTTAAAAGGAGACCCAAAGATGTAAATCATATAAATGTGTGTTCATGTGGGTGTCAGTTGTTGGGGGATACTACAGGAGAGAAACAGATTAGGCAAAGACACAGAACTGTGACACAGCAAAGCATATTTGAGGACTTATAAGTAGGTTGTGAAGCTTAAATGCACACTTCAAGGATCGGGAAGGTGGAGATAGAGCCTCAAGGGTCTTTTACTTTGTGTTGGGGAGGTTAGATTCTATCCCATAGGAGATGGGACTCTACAGGAAAATTTTATTTTATTATTTATTATTTGAGACAGAGTCTTGCTCTATTGGCCAGGCTGGAGTGCTGTGGCATGATCTCGCCTCACTGCAACCTCTGCCTCCGGGTTCAAGTGTTTTTCCTGCTTCACTTCCCGAGTAGCTGGAATTACAGGTGCCTACATGACGCCCGGCTAATTTTTGTACTTTTAGTAGAGACAGAGTTTCGCCATGTTGGCCAGGCTGGTCTCGAACTCCTGACCTCAAGTGATCTGCCCTCCTTGGCCTCCCAAAGTGCTGGGATTACAAGCATGAGCGATCGGACGAGCCTACAGGAGAATTTTAATAGGAGGAACATGACTATATTCACAAGTGGAAAATACCAGCCTAGCAGCGCTGTGGAGGATAGAGTGGTGGAATGAGACGATGAGAGGCAAATTGATGGCAGGGTGCAACTCTCCTGCTCATTGTGTGGCCTCAAGCAGTGAATTGGTCATGAATACTTCTGAAACTGCAGCCATGAGAAAGCTCGAGTCTGTGTGGGGTACCAGCAGGGAGGAGAAAGAGACAACAGGCACAAGTGTCCATCATCGGTGCTTCCCTTGATACCAGCTTAGAGCTGAACAGTGGAGGGTGCGGAAATTGTGTGTAGGTGAATTCCCAAGAACAACACAATGACAGCAAAACCCAATAACAACCTTGCTGCCTGGCAAGGTTCACTCAGAGATGGCTAAAATTGTGTCGTTCTTGGGAATTCACCCATACACGCACTCTGCACCCTCCACTGTTCAGCTCTAAGCTGGTACCAGGAGAAGCACCAGTAATGACTGGGTGGTTATACAACACCGATATTATTTTGACTATTATATGCAGTCTCTGGTCCCTTTAAAACCAACTCCAAGCAGAACTAACTTCAAACTGGAACAAAATTGCCATGTTTATGTTTTTCCTTTGTTCTTTTCTGTTTTTCTGATGGAAGCATCGGAAGGTGGGAAAGCCAGAGGGCTGGATAATCCAAGAGTTGTTTAATTAATTTCTAATCCTCCCTCTTCATTGACCAGAATGAGTAAAGACAGATATCCGAGGGCATAATATTTCTATATCTTTTCATATATATAAATATATGTATATATCTTTCCACATACATGAATTAAAATTAACACTTGTTCTCAAAATTTGTATTATAGAATAACATAGAATATCATAAGTGTGTCAACTCTGGAACCAGACTGTCTGGTTTTTTCAAGTCTTGGCTCAAACTTGGACAAGCTACTTAACTTCTCTATGCCTCAGTTTCTTTAATTATAAAATAGAGAAAATTATAGTTCTTATAAGTTCAAAGAGTTTTAAAGGGTTTGATGAATGTTAAAGGTTTAGAACAGGGTCTGGAGTGTGGAAATAGCTTAATTGATGTTATTATTGTTACTAGCCATGATTTATTTTCCTGCTGCTGAGGAAGCAAGTTTGCCTGCTCAGGGGTATTTCTAAAGACAGGAGTGTAGAATTTAAATATAATCAAGTAAGAGGCTTGTCTTTACTCAGCAGAGAGTTGAATATAGCCAGAGAACAGTGAGAGAAAGAACCTTAGAATTGGAAGGTCATGAACTCCTTTCAGACTCTTCTCTCTAATTACAACTTCTGCATGCTAGACATTTGCAAACCACTCTCCTCCAGTAGAATGGATTCTGGTGGTGGTGTCCTATTCTCTGTTCTCATCCGTTCCCGGGTATCAACTAGCCCTGAGCCTGACCCCCTCTAACTTATATGTTCACTGGTACAGATCTGCTTTACAAGTGTTAGAACTTCTGGGTCCTCAGCATTGGCTGAAAGCCACAGCATAGGAGGTATCTTTGCTGCCTATAAATAGAGCTGTGTCTGGGTTAGTGCCAGCTCCTCCTGTACCAAAAATACTTAATAATCTCCTGGCTAATGGTTTCAAACTGGCTTCCTGGCAGAATAGCAATAATCAGCATAATCAACCTTAACTTTATTCTACATTGCTAAATCTTTGAACACAGAGGCTGATTTTTACTAAAAGAATAAATTGATATATGGATGCAGTAGCAATTCCCTTTACTTAATTCACAAAACATAAAAAGAAAGCAATGGAAGAAAATGGCTGGTAAATTTGATTTCAAAAAACATAAATTTAAAACTCAATATCAAAACTCATAAGCAATGTTACAACGCAGATGGTGAATTTGAAAAATTTTATGAGGAACAATAAAGAAATTAATTTCACTGAAGTATAAATAACACATAAACCAATAAGGAAAATATTGAAATTGGAGCAAGAATGAGAAGAGATAATTCTAGGCAGAGATAATTAAAATCAATAAACACGACAAGTTTTCAACTTTACTAATAATCACATAAACATAAATAACAAAGATATATATTTTTTTTGGCTGTGAAATTAGTAATGATTTAAATAGGTAATAATTCTGACAAGGGTACTGTAACAATGATTCCATCTTAGACTGTCTAACTAGTACAATGCTTCAGAAACAGAAATTGACAGTATGTTAGAAAGGAACTCAGAAAACTCCGTATCTTTTGATCCAATGATTTTAGTTTTAGAAATCTCCCTAATAGAATCTGAGATTTTTGCATAGATACGTTTACTACAGTATTGTTATATGGCAAATAAACCCAGTAGCACCATCATCATCAACAGCAACAAATAAACCCAAAACAAAAACCTGAGAAAACCTGGGAAAAAGTATTCCTAATGAGTGAAAAATAGGAAATGATCAAATAAATCATAGTTTACTTGTATGGTGGAATAAAAAATACACCATATTTTTAAGGCAGCCATCATTAATCATGTTTAGAAATAATGTTTAACAACATGAAATGTAGACATCATACTTTATTATATATTATATATGATGGACTTATACTAAGCTGTTGTTTGGAAGAACTTTTACTAATCTAGGGTCATATACATACATATGTCATTATATATGCAAGTATAATACATGATTTTACCCTAATACATTATAAAATGTGTAAAATGCTATGTGTGTTATAAAACACATTTTGTGAAAGTATAGTAAAAGTATTATAATACATAATTGTATTATAATAAAAGTTACATTTTAAAAAGTAAATCTAGACATACATAAACACATACATATATACTCTAGAAACTAAAGACCGGAAGAAAATAAATGAAAATTTTGATGGTAGCTGTTGCTTGCTAATAGGAGAAAAAGGGCTACAAGCAACTAAAAACAGCGTGAAAAATCCAGCTACAGAGATGTGATTTACACAGCAGTTTTTCATACTTTTCATCTGGATCCTCATTACAATCCTATGGGTAAGTGCAGGCAGGTATTATTTCTTCTTTTTATAGAAAAGATGCTGAAGCTTAGAGAGATGCTTGGTTTAGTCAAGGTTACAAGGCTAATAATGAAAGGCCGAGCTGAAATTTGAACATGGGTCATTTGACGCCATGTCTGGAGCTACCTTCACTAAACTAAGGTGACTGTAAGATCACGTGGCTAGAAAGTCTATAGCTACAGAGAGCCAGGAATTGGTGGATCCTATAGTTCTAATTCCTGAAAGTCTCATGGGCGTTAGTAAGAAATAGATAATGTGTACTGAGATTCTAGATTATAGTTATATGCAGATGAAATGTTCTACAGGCATAAAGGAAATTATTTGTTATTGAAAACATTTTGCTGTACTGGCTAAACTGAAGAACCTTTTTTTTTTTTAACCAACTCACTTTATTCAGTTGACATTATATTTGAGGAAAAATTTTATAGCAAAATCTTTATGACTATCTACATGCATGCAGTATTCTTTTAAAGGCTCCCAAGTATTTCTTTCTACGAAAGTAAAACATAAATTATAACTAATTATTTTAATTAATTTTCTGAGTATTTTCTAGGCTTTTAGAGCTGAGGTTTGGAGCTTCAACTCTCTGATTTGAAAGTTATACCACTTTCTAATACACAACATTATATCTAACCCCTTTTTATGAGTCATTCCTGAGACCTTCAGTGGACAGTATATAGGATTACTTCATTCTACGCAAAGGAAACAAATTCATAAATAAGGGAAGAATACTCTTTGCACTCTCACACATTAAAACAGTAGACAAGAGTGAGATCAATATCACGTTTCTGTCTTCCTGTGTTACGTACAGGCCTCATATTCCTAGTGTGCTGAAGAGGGTGTGTTACTGAGGAGGTACTCTCGACCGGTTTAGGGGTGGGTGCACATGTGCTGCTTGCTGAGATGCCTGCCTCTCTACTTCAACTCAATGTATTTTCATATTCTATTTTATGGTCCCAATTAAGAGCTTGAACATTCTTAGTCAAGAGTTTTGGAATCAGAAAAATGAGCCTCAGAGTAATTTCATACACACTAGGAAGCCACAGTGCATAACCTTTACTCCTCTATCTGAAAAAAGGTACTTTGGTTGGTACAGGAATATTTGTGGGGTATCTCCTGCATGCCAATTATTCTTATCTCTTAGAATCAGATTTATTTTATTTCATCAGTAAGTTCTGATTTATATAATTTCCTCTTTCTTCTTAAGGAATTTTCTACTTAAGCAAGCTCTAAAAGTTTTCTAAGTTTGTCTTGTTAGAGTGTTTTTCTTTTTGACTTTTCTAAATATTTTTCTAAATTTACCAAATCGCGTTGCATAGAAAATTCTTGTGTTCATCATTATTATTATTTTTTAGATTGTGTTTTTTGAGATGGAGCCTCGCTTTGTTGCTTAGGCTGATGTGCATTGGCACAGTCTCAGCTCACTGCAACCTCTGCCTTCTGGGTTCAAGCGATTCTCCTGCCTTAGCTTCCTAAGTAGCTGAGATTACAGGTGTGTGACACCACATCCAGATAATTTTTGTATTTTTAATAGAGACAGAGTTTTGTCATGTTGGCCAGTCTCATCTTGAACTCCTGACATCAAGTGATTCGCCTGCCTCGGCCTCTCAAAGTGCTGGGATTACAGGTGTGAGCCACCGCATCTGGCTGATTATTTGTGTGTTCCTACAGAATGTAAGTGCATTGTGTTAGGCACTTTGAATAGTTCTGTAGTTTAATAGGCTTGTAATATACTTAGGGAAAGAAACAAAACATATTCATTTTAAATAAATCACAGTATAAAATAGTGATCAAGACTATGTAGCATGTAAAAACATATTTCTGAGGGGAGTTTTATTCCAATTGGGGAAAAATTGCTGTAGAGTAGAGTCATCAAGAAAGTTTTTACCCTTCTATGGGAAGAGTGACAACGCAATGTAGTGGGTAATAGAATCAGCTTTGGATCAAGATAGGCCTGGGTTTGAATCTCGGTTTTGTGATCTTGGTCAAGTTACTTTACCCCTTTGAGTTTTGATTATCTTTAACTCAACTTAATAAAACATATTTTGTAGATATCTTAGAAGAATTAGATAAATGAATACATGAAAAGCATTCAGCTAAGTTCCTGGAACATGGCAAATCCTGAATAAAGTAGCTGCTATTAATTAAACAGGAGCTTTAATGATTTCCATAGTGAAGAGTAGGGATAGAGGGAGAAGGGGAGACAGGGAAGAAAAATAAAGGCAGAAGATCTTGCTGGTGAAGCAAAGGCGTGCTCAATGTTGAAAAGGGCTTAATATGCAGCTATATTTTAGGAGAATATAAGTGAACCACATTGATGGTTTTCTTAAGGGCTGTGAATATGACGCCATTTGTCTTTCACAGAGACAGTTTGCCTCAGATGACAAACCACTTGACCTTAGCAGGTGGCTTGGCATTTTCTGAGATGTTGCTTTTTGGCAAGGTAAAGATCCTTTCATTTCTTGTTTCACAGTACCTTGGAGTGTCTTACACATTATATAGCCCTTTAATATCACATCTGTGAGGTAGAAAGAGCTGTGGAAAAAAATGCCTGACATGGACCGAATGACTCACAGCAGGTGAGTGTGCCGTGCAGATGGCCTGACTTCCAGGTTTTCTCCCTCCCAGAGCCTCTCTGTGAAAGCTCATGTGGCCAATCTTGGCATTTCTCATCAGGCGTCTCTTCTGGGGGAGAGAGAAAGGAAAAGAAGAGAGCACCGTCAGGTCTTAAGCAAGAGACTTCAAAGTCTTTTCCAAATGAGTCATGCAAACAGCTTTGCTTAATGTATATGGAACATGAATCTGTAATTATGAAAACACGTACGCAAAGCTTCCACAATAGCAAAGCATCAATGAGCAGGTGTTTCCTGTGTTTACAAAAAAGGCTCATCCCACTTGTAAAGTGTTTATTTTTATAATATGTTTCATGTTAGACTTATGCTTTTCTTTGGACAGCTAATAGCTGTTTCTCCCTTTCCTCTGATGAATGCCTAGGTGAGCAGAGATGGAAAACATCTTATGAAACAACAGAAACTCTGGAGAACATTTGTATTTACCCAAGTCACAAAGCGAAAGCAAAAAAGAACTCAGTGCATTTGCTTCACAGTTTTATGAGCAGCAAAATAACATTGATTAAAGGGAAATTTTTCATGCATTATCACAGAATTGAAGAACTTGGATTGGAAAGAATGCTCAGGGATTGTCTAACTGATACTCTGATGCTTTATTGTTATGAAAGAGAGCTGAAGCCAAGAGAACATGTCAGTGATTCGAAAGCTTGGCTACATATGGGAATCACCTGTGGAGATTTAGAAACCACTGCTGCCTGGGCCCCATCTCTAGGGTCTCTAATGTAATTGGGTTAGGATGTACGTAGGACATCTGGAGCTATAAAATCTCTGTAGGTGATTCAGTGTAGCTCAAGACTGAAGACCGTTTTAAGTGTGATGTATAATCCCACTTGTACTAATGCACCAATATGCAATTAATGAGATGACAATACAGACATGAAGATATGTAAACAGGCGTCCAAACTGCTAAATCTGCAGCTGTTTTCTCAAGCCTCCAAACTTCTTTCTGGAAATTCCTTTGCTCCTCTTCCTCTACCTTTCACAACCCACAGCCTTTTGATTCTACTCTCTCTTAACTATCAAAATAAGTTATCAGAAAAGGAGTCAATAAAAACATCATTCTGAAATGTAACTGACTAATCTGTAATAGCTCTCCTAGATGTACTGTATTTGTATTTTAACCAGAAACATGACTCACTCTCACTTTACCCTTGACCTTCTGAGATCAAGAAATCCTCCTGCCTTAGCCTCCCCAGTAGCTAGGACTATAAGTGGGCACTGACATGCCCAGCTGATTGTTGTATTTTTTCTCTGGAGTTGGAGTCTCCCTGTGTTGCCCAGGCTGGTCTCAAATCCCTGGGCTCAGGTGATTTCCTCACCTTGGCCTCTCAAAGTTCTGGGATTACAGATGTGA
>PVKP010028701.1:0-10509 GCA_004027715.1 Plecturocebus donacophilus | reverse complement strand
CACTTGTAGAGACACTGAAATAACAGCATGCAAAGAAGATGATGTTCACATTCACATCCTGACCCTGGAGCTATAACCAGACCTCTAGATCTCCTACTTCGGAAAGTATAACAAAATGCAAGTGAAAAGAATGTTTTTGAAAAAATCCTTGGATTTGTTTACATTCTTTGTGGAATAAAGAATTTAACCTTTTCCAAAGAGAGATCTGGCCTTTGTCCTCAGCTTCTGGGAGGTAAGCTCTATGTTCTTGCAGTGTCATGCCTGATAGGAGTGTCTTGTTTGGGAATTTAGGCTGTGCCAGACAGTCTAACAGTGTAATTTATGATGGAAATTTTGAGTCATCTCAACCAAAATTAAGGCTGCTGAGGCAGAAATAATTTGACAAGGGTTTATGGGAAGCCAACTGTGAGGACTGACTTGGGAAAACATACCCACAAAGTTGGGCATATTCCAGAGTCCACTACCAGTTACAAGGCTTTTATAGGAAAGTTTAGAACAAGGAAGGAGAACTCCTCATGCCAGAGTTGTCCTTTTCATTGTGGGATGTAATACAGAGGTTATAATCATTGGTTGCAGATTACAACATACAAGCTAAAATGTTCTACATGCAAGACAGTCAGTAAAAGTTCATGACTCAGAAACAAATTAGTGTTCTTTTCAGTGTTAGGTAGGTTACGTATTAATTAGTATGTCAACAATTTGGAAACTCCCTACAAGATTTGGGGAATTCATGACAGGATTCTTTAGTCAGAATCAGAATATAAGCCTTTTAACCTAACCTAACCTGCATCCTAAACTCTCATCATAAGTATAACAGCATCTAGAGAGTTCTGTGAGTCTTTCTACTGCATTATTATACCTAAGTATGGTCTTAGAGATCCTAAACTTGACATGGTGTCAGAAGTAGGGGTAGTCTTGTGGACTACACTTTAATGTTACAACTAAAAAAGTAAACTGTAAATTATATTTCTGTAATTACTAATCATGCTAAATTAACAGTTCTGTGAAGAACTGTTAATGTGAACAGCTGATATAAGAATAATGCTGATGGTTGTTTGTGGAAAAGAAGAGGATTTGGGGTTTAAAGACCTAGCAAGTCCTCCGAGTACTGAAGTATTCTATTCATTCATTCATTCAACAAATGTTTGCCCAGTGCCTCACTACATTCCTTAAAGACACAGTCCCTTCAATTGGGATGATCCCTAGTAAAGAAAAATGATAATGACTAACAGAGATATCTGATTCAAATCAAACAAGAATCAAACAATTCTAACAGAGATAGAGACATAAAAACTGTTAGGTCTGTTTTGTTGTAATAGTTAGAAACATGATATTTGGAGTCAAGTAAAATTGGGTTGGCTACCTGACTGGTGATTTTCAGTACCACATGTACTGTGACATTTACTGTAACCTTAAACTCTTTCTCACTTTTCTCATTTGTGAAATGGGGATAATGACACCTACTTCATAGAATTGTTGTGAGGATTAAATGAGATGAGGTATTAAAGGTACTTAGGGTCAATTATATAATCAATACATGTTATATATATGATAATTATTAATATGCTCAGATTTATCTTCTAATCGGCCTTTTTTTTTAGCTGAATGTGAGAGAGTATTGCTTTCCACCATACCTATGCTAATTTTAGTGGCTACTTATTTCCTTGGTCCCAGGAACTATTATGGCATCAAGAGTGTAGGCCCAGTTTTGAACTGTAAGTTTAGCAGAAAATGGCAAATGAACAGGTTTGGGATTTATTTAGTAGCAATGACTTCAATTACAGCTTCTTTTGCTGCCTTTTGTTTTGTCAGTAAAATACCAGAGGGATTTGGGTGTTGTATATACAGGGTATAAAAAGCCCCAGAGAAGGTGAAATTAGACTTTGTAATCTCATGGCTTTTAGGCAGGAGAAGGATTATGAAGCAGCTGGTGAGAGTAAAATATTCATTAATTTAGTCTGTAGCAATATGCAAATGTTTAGATGGTTTCTCATCTGGGGTAACTCAAGCTCTGCCCCTAAGACATTTTAATTGTGCAGAATATATTGAGCAGGCAGGACTAAAACGAAACCCTGGCAAATTGGTTATTTCTGAGATTTTATTCATTTTCAGGAAAATATGTATTACGCTTTAGTCTATCCTATCAAATTTACAGGATAAAGGGAAGAGACTACACAACATGAAAAGCTAAGCTAACATTTTATAAAATTAAAATGTTTTGTCTTGAGTACATTAATTTTTAAGACAATGTTGTCAAGCATGATACTTTCGGCATAATCCCGTTTTCAAGCAGTCTAGCCATTGTTGTTCAGTGTGCTAATGTCTTCCAGGTAATTATACCTTACACTACTGTCACATCTTGGGCTCTGCTTTCGTAATTCTCAAAATTTATTAATCTTGTTGGCTAACTCTTAGATTGCACTTATTTTTAAATAAATTGTTCAAAGTCACAGTGCTAGACTGTGGCAGAGCTGAAAGATTTCATGCTAGTTCTGCCAGAAGCATTTGAACCAGAGCTGCTCCATCTTGAACAGGGGCTGGGTAAAATAAGGGAGACATACTGGGCTGCATTCCAGGAGATTAGGTGTTCTTAGTCACAGGATGAGATAGGAAGTCAGCACAAGATACAGGTAACAAAGACCTCGCTGATAAAATAAGATGTGGTAAAGAAGCTAACCAAGACCCACTAAAATCAAGATGGTGACAAAAGTGACCTCTGGTCACCCTCACTGCTCATTCTACGCTAATTATAAAGTATTAGCATATTCACAGACACTCCCACCAGTGCCATGACAGTTTACAAATGCCATAGCAACATCAGAAACTTACCCTATATGGTCTAAAAAGGGAAGGAGCCCTCAGTTCTGGGGATTGCCCACCTATTTCCCAGAAAGCTCATGAATAACCCACCGTTTGTTTAGCATATAATCAAGAGATAACTATAAATATATGCAGTCTAGCAGCCCATGCTGCTGTTTTGCCTATGGAGTCACCATTCTTTATTCCTTTACTTTCTTAATAAATTTGCTTTCATTGTACTCTATGGTCTTGGCTTGAATTCTTTCTTGTGCCAGATGCAAGAAGCCTCTCTTGGGGTCTGGATCAGGACCCCTTTCCAATGGTTTCCTCTTCAGTAGACCTATGGTTCCCAAACTCTCATATGCATTAGAATCACATGGGAAACTTGTTGAAAATATATATGCCTGGGCATGATACACGTAAGTGCTGAATCACAATGCCTGGTATAAGGACCAGAAATCTGCATTTTAGACCAACACACCTAGTGATTCTGAATTAGGTGACTGTAGGACAACTCCATAGGGATCACATGTGAAGGCTCTGAGAGCAAAGACTATTAGTTATTTCTGCATCTTTTAAACATCGTGTGCAATTTAGGGTTAATGCCACTCCTTATAGGAGAGAAGAAAATAGAACTGGTTTCTGTAAAAGGGAAATGCTATTTTCTTTTTCTCTGCCTGCCTGATGCCACTGCTAGAAGAGGTATGCATCTAACTCCTTTTGAAGTTTTAAGTTGAAGCTAAGCTTTACTAATGGGAGTCCCAGAAGTGGCTTCTATTTGTGATATTCATATTGCATTAGGGAATGAATGTGAAAATAATAGAAGCAAATCAAAGCTTCGACCATGAAATGTTTCTCTTTCTGGAAAATCCACTGATATCCTCCATAGCCACTATTAAATGCCACAGACCCACCCTATTCCTGCTTTTTGTTTGGTCTCATTGACTCCTATCAACCTCTGCAAGTAGTTACCAGGAAACAACAACATTCTAACCTTTCCTAAGACCTACTGCTCCTTCCCAGAAATATCTAAGCAAGCCATCTCATGAGAATAAAAAATTGCCTCTAGGTTCATTCGGGTCGTCAATCTCTGGAGGACAGCAGTTTCTGTAGCAATTTGACACTCCTACTTTCTGCTGAAATTGGAAACTGCCACTTTTCTTTATATTAAGTAAAATTCAGCTTTTGGCATGAGTTTACACTGTCTTTTTTTAGCCTCAGGTTTTGCCGTTCCTGATGGGAATTACTTCCCTTTTTACAGTGCAAGTGCTAGATACATAGTGTCAGAATAAAACACCACATTCTGTGGGGCTCCCAGGAACTATAACTGCACCATAGAAACAACAAAACAAACGAATGAAGCAGGTTTAATTTCTATCAGTTAATAATCTGCATACACATAAGTCTTCCTGTAAACTAACAAAGATGATACATTAGACAATTTTCTTAGGGATGTTCTGAATTAAGTGATTGTATTTAATTTTCTCATCAGTAAAATGAAGTGATTAGACTAGATTAGGGGTCAGATTTGATTAGGCTTTGCAGACCATACGGTCTTTTTCACAGTTACCCAATGCTGCTGTTAAGGAACAAAGGCAACCATGGAGAATACGTAAATGAATGGGCGTGGCTCTGTTCCAATGACTATTTATGAAAACAGGAGGCAGGCTGTATTTATTCTGCAGCATATAACTTGATGACCCTGGATGCAAAGGTATTTTCTAGCTCTTTGATTTTGTAATTTTATTCAAATAAATTGAAATCCAGCTGTCATTTGGTTAGTCTTTGGTTAAGATCTCTAGTTTTGTCTACCAAAATCTACTGAAATTAGAAATAATAATAACCATGTTTTTTAGTGAAACATGAATGTGTTGTGAATGTGGTAAATATTTAAAAAACATTATTTAGTTGAATCCTCTCAAACAAACCTAAAAAATGGTAATTTTATTATCAGTATTCACAGAAGAGGAAAACTGAGGCTCAGAGAAATTAGTAACGTGCCTACAGTAAGTGATTGTCTTAGTTTGTTCAGGCTGTTGTAAGAAAATACCTTAGACTGAGTAATTTATAAACAGCAGAAATTTATTTCTCACAGTTCTAGAGACTGGGAAGTCCAAGCTCAAGTTGCCAGCAGATTTGATGTGTGGCAAGAGCTCTCTGCTTCATAAATGGTGCCTTGTTGCTGTGTCCTTATGTGATGAAAGAGGCAAGGGGCCTCTGTAGCCTCTTTTATCAGAACATTAATTCCATTTCCGAGGGTGGAGCCCTCATGACCAAATCACCTCCCAAAGGACCCACCTCTTAATACCATCGCTGTGGGGGTTAGATTTCAAGACACGAATTTTGGTGGGACACACACATTCAGACCATAGTGGTGGTACAGTGGAAGTCAGGTTCAGATATGTCAACTTTGTGAACCTGATTCTTTGAGAGCCTGTTTGATTCTTAAATACCATCCTCTCTACTGATTTACATGAAGGTAGAATATTTTTGCATCCCAAAGAATTAGCTTTTGTGCTAATCCTTTATTGGGGAATGAATGTAAAGCAGGAATGAGAGGAAAGAGAAAAGAGCAAGGAGAGGGCAGCCACGGAACAGAGGGGTTTTTAAAGGTATATTGTCAAACATGTCAGAGCCTGAGGCAGATGAAAACTGGGAAGAAACCACTGGATCTGAAAAGTAGAAAGTGTCTGATAACTCTTGGGGTAATAGTTGGGGCCAGAAGCCAGACTACAATAGGAATAATAAGTGAAAGTAAATGTAGACCTGTCATGTCAGAAAACTGGCAATATAGAGAGGGGAAATGAATGGTTATTTATAGCTCTCCTGATCTTTTCATTCTCTCTGTATGGAGCATTTAGGAAAAAACAAACAAACAAATAAACAAACACATATCCTTTCATCAGCTGATTGCTATGCTGCTCGGCAAGGTTGTCACCATTTAAAGATCAGGACTTAGTCTGATATGGGAGCAAACATTTCTTCGTGGCAGAAATTCATTAGTCTTGCTCCCAGTCGGCTGGTGACAGAATGGGCACGAAGGTTTTCTTCTTGGTGGCTGGGAGTGTGGCTTCAGCATCACTGAGCTCATTATTCTTTCGCTTTCAGAGCAAGATGAAATTAAGAGGCCAGCTTGTTAGGAAGTCAGTTCACCGTGTCATGCAGATCTAAGAGGAACGTTGGAGCAAGTGCAGCTTCTAAAACACATACATGGTTATGGAGTAACAAGCAGAATTTTGTTTATTTTTGCTTTCCTTAGAAAATAGGAGAAATGGATCAGTTACGGCAGTGTTCAAAGCTCCCTATAGCTGAAGAGAAATATCTCCAAGGGCCATAAAAGTAAACAGACAGTTTGTTCATATCAATCTCTAACATAGAAAAATATCCCTGGCTACATTTCTTAACTATCTATTTCTACTAGAGCCTTCAAAGTGGGGATTGGAAATCTCCTGCTTACCTGGAGGAGGATTGAAATGATTGCCTCCTTTTGTAAAAATCTTTAAATTGAACAATCATTTTCAAGACAGATTGTCTATATTGAGTCACTCTGTAGAAATAAAAAACACTTAATATTTTAAATGCATTGTCATTTGGAGCACTTTCAGATTAAATAAGTAATTATCTTGGGTGATGCAATATGAAACCTTGAGTAGAGGTCAAAGAAGTTCTATGACATTTATAGATCTTTAAAAATAGTACTTAAAATAGAGAAAACTATGAATCATCTTTATTAACCATAGTGATATAATGAATAATGGCATCTACCAATAATCAATCTCAAGCCTCAATTAGTCATGATACAAGGTTCAATCTCTCTCTAAAAGCAAATATTTTACCAGAGTGGCTAATAACAAATTGATATAGTTCCACATTATAAAAATTATGTTTCCATTTTGATAAGGATGATTTGTAACCTTCTTAAAGAATTGTTATAGAAGGTAAAAGATGGGGAAAAAGGTGTGAATAAGTTTTCAGTATAACTGAGGCTTGGCTAAAATAGCATGTAATGTAATTAAATTATTTAGTGAACACACAGGTGGTGTACAGCTTTCAGTATTTTAAGGGGTATGAAATTTTTCATTTTCCCTTAATTATAACTATTCTTGTACTTTTATTTTTATTAATTTATCTTTAAAAAGGAATTTAAAAGCCTTTATACGATACTGTAGAAAGTCATTAATTCATTATTGAAGAATAGGAATATAATTATTAATTTATTTTTGTCATCCTTTATTTATCTTTACAATATTTGTTTAGCTGTAAATTTAAAAGACCTTTAACTGGTTCTGCTGTTTGCTCTAAGAGCCAGTAATTACCTTCTCTTAGAGACGCAGCTTAAGTTATTTATCACTGTGGAATTAAATGTTGCCTAATTAGATTCTCTTGATTTTCTTCATGGGCTGTTCTTAGAAGACTGAAGACCTCTTGTTTGAGGACACATTGGTTTAGCATGCATGTCTGCCACAGTGCCCCACACAGAGAGTATGCATGAGTGTGTTTTTGAGTTTATATTCTTTTGAATGGACTATTTTTTTGGTTCACCATTTTTTTTTTCCAAGTTAAATCTAATTTGACCTAATTGTATAGACAAACAATGCTACTTACGCTACTTATCATTTGTGTTTGAGTATTAACCAACTTTGCTTGGTGATGTTGAAATAGACTCTAAAAGTTAGCAAATCACCCCAGAGTTCCCTCAGGTGCTATTATTTTTGGGATGCCATTGGAAGAAATAAAAACAAACTCTAAAACACAAGCCATGTCTGCATACAGCTCTAGAATAAGAAGGTATCTCTGTTATTTCAATTCTTAGGGCAAAATTTACTTTTTGAGAATCTGTTATTATTATTTTGAGTATTAGTCATGAACTTAAAATATAAGTATAGTAGGCTTGTAATTACTACCTACTAGCAATTTCTTTTATATTGAGACAGTTTCATTTGTATTGAATGTATAAAATTAATAATGATATACTTAATTAAAAACTGATTACTGAGTTATTTTTATTTATTTTGACCAACAGGAATTTATTCCAAGGCTTTGAATAGGTGGAAACATGGATCTCCTCAGGGTGTTGTTAGGGTAGTGTAGATATAATAATAACGTAACTTGTTTGAGAAATCTTGTTCTTGCTATGGCCAATCAAATACATGATTACTGAAGAAATAAAGTATTTAGAATTCAATCTGTATTGAAACAAACCCTCTATAGTCCCAACTTACATATACATTAAAATTGTGAGTCACAGAGTCCAACTGTATTTTTTACTGGGAAGTTTAAACCCCAGACTCATGTTAAGAATTTTCATAGAAGGAAGCAGAACTTTATTTCTGGAAATATCAGAGACTACAGTTTATTTATTTATTTATTTTGGTGAGGCAGCAGAGTAAAAGGGAGTCATTTCTCAAAATTAATGTTTAAAAGTTTCTGAATCTTATTTTGTCTTTGTATTAAAGGTGTTCATCTCTCACTTGGTTGCAGAGAGAAAAGATAAAAACGGCAGTTTTAAACATTATTGATTTCAATATTTACTTGACCTAGACAATTTACATTGATGTCACTAAGAATTAAGCATACACATCTGAGCATAATTAATTTGTCAACTGTTAGAATGTCATTTTTTATAGAGTAGTTGTTAAGAGTTGAATTGTATACCTCTAGATTCACATGTTGATTTCTTAACACTCAGTATTTCAGAACAGAATGTGATTGTGTTTGGAGACAGGGTCTTTAAGGAGACAATTAAGTTAAAATGAGGTCATTAGGGTGGGTCCTAATCCAATATGACTGTTGTCTTTATAACAAGAGAAGATTAGGACACAGACGTGAACAGAGGAAAAAACATGTGGAAACACGGGGAGAAGACGGCCCTCTTCAAGAAAGGGAGAGAGGCCTCAAAAGAAAACAACCTTGCCAACACCTTGATCTCAGACTTCTATCCTCCAGCGTTGTGAGAAAACAATTTCTTGTTCAAGCCATGCCGTCGGTGGTACTTTGTTATGGTAACCTGAGCAAACTATTATAATACAGTTACAACTATAGCCACGGAAATGCTAAGACCAATCTCTGTCTCCAAGAGGTTTGATGAATTCCAGGCCCTGGCAGTGGTCAATGTTATCGTAGTCAGCTTCTCTGCCACCTGCTTTGTTTCCTCTGACTCCTCGTCAGGTAGATAGCCAGAGAGTGTTGTAATGGATACTGAGAGTGGGATGCGTCACAGTTCATCTGAACTCTGAATCTACTTCCCCTGTGGCTCCAGGTGGTGGCTGCGTAAGACGTCAGATTGCATGGGCATGTGTGTGAACGTGTATGTGAAGGTGTATGTGTGTATCGAAGAGTGTGGTACTGGTTAAGAGCATGGACTCTGGAACCAGATGGAGCCTAACAGCTCCACGTTTACCATGTAATTTTGGGTAAGTTATTTAACCTCTCAGGGCCGCAGATCTCTCATCTGGAAAGTGGGATCAGTGATAGTCCCACTTTTGTAGGGTTGTGTTGAATATTAATTGATTAAAGTATTTAGAATAGGGCTTGACACATAGTAAGTGCCAGGTCAGGCGTAATAATTTTTATTTCATAGAGTTACTGTGAAAACTAATTAAATGACACATCGGGTTTGAAGTACCTTACATGGTGCCTGAAAAGTTGTATGCACTAAACACCTGTTGTCTTATTTTTCTCCTCAATATTCCCATAATCTCAATATGGTGTTAGGGTTATACTCTCAACGAGGGCATCAAGGTGTGGGAACTGCAAAGGCACTTTGAAATCAACTGATTTAACTATTTACAAACCGGTGGAGGACGCTGAGGCACATCAGAACACAGAACTACAGTCTCCCTGTTTCTCCCTCCTTCCACATTGATATGGTTTGGATGTTTGTCCCCACCAAATCTCATGTTGTCACGTGATCCCCAGTATTGGAGGTAGGGTCTGGTGGGAGGTGTTTGGATCATGGGTGTGGATCCCTCATGAATGGCTTGGTGCCCTCTCCATGGTAGCAAACGAGTTCTTGCTCTATTAGCTCATGTGGGAGCTGGTTTTTGGAAGGAGCCAGTTTCTTGATTACTTTCAGTGAAAAAATAAAAAATAAAAATAAAATAAAGGAGCCCAGCACCTCCTCCTCTCTCGATTACTCTTTCACCCGTGACATCCCTGCTTCCCCTTCCCCTTCCACCGTGATTGGAAAGCTTCCTGAGGCCTCACCAGAAGCTGAGTAGATGCAGGTGGCGTGTATGTACAGCCTGCAGAAACATGAGCCAAATAAACTTCCTTTCTAAGTTACCCAGTCTCAGGTATTCCTTAATAGCAATGCAAGATAGACAAATACATACATCAACATGTTATCTTCCTATCATGCATCCTTTTTTTTTTTTTCCTCTCCCCTGCCTCTCACATGAGGGAGAATCACATTTAATACAGTCAGTGGTTGGTGGTAGATAGAAACCGGCGGAAGAAACCAGATGATGGTAAAGACTTGGCAAGGGTTTTATTGTTCTCCTTCCTACAAATGTGAGCATGTTTTATTTTTCATAGGATTATGGCCATCAGCCTTTTGGAAACTGATGACTTAAGCACTAAATTTCTCCTGGTTCCTTCCCTGCCCTTTGAGTCTCTTCTATACGGCCTAATTGATTTGCTCCTCTTTGCCTCCTTCTCCTTACTTATTCATGCAAGGCTTTCACAGTTAACCAAGGGAAAAGTGCCCCA
>PVKP010028700.1:0-29836 GCA_004027715.1 Plecturocebus donacophilus | reverse complement strand
TGGTGTGTCCTAAAGGTTTTAATAGGTTGTGTCACTATTATTATTTGGTTCAAAGAATTTTGAAATTTTCACCTTGATTTCACTATTTTTTAAAAAATATATTTTATTGCACTTTAGGTTTTGGGGTACATGTGCAGAACATGCAGGATTGCTGCATAGGTACATACATGGCAAAGTGGTTTGCTGCCTCAATCCTCCCATCACGTATATCTGGCATTTCTCCCCATGTTATCCCTCCCCAACTCCCTACCCCCAACTGTCTGTCCCCTAATCCCTCCCAACAGACCCCAGTGTGTGATGCTGCCCTCCATGTGTCTATATGTTCTTATTGTTCAACACTCACTTATGAGTGAGTACATGTGGTGTTTGATTTTCCCTTCTTGTGTCAGTTTGCTAAGAATGGTGGTTTCCAGATTCATCCATGTCCCTACAAAGGACACAAACTCCTGCCAGAGATTACCTGCCAGATGTCAGCCTGAGCTCTCCTTTATGAGGTGTCTCTTTGGATATATGTGGGTTGGGGAGCTGCTTGAGGAGACAGTCTCTCCCTTATAGGAGCTCAAGTGCTCAACTGTGAGCTCCGTTGTTTTTGTTCAGGGCTGCTGGGCAGGTATATTTAAGCCTGCTGCAGCAGAACTCATATCCGCCTTTTTTTCCTCTGGTCCTTTGTCCTGGGAAGGTGGGGCTTTATTTATAAGTTCCCGATGTGCTGCTGCCTTTTTCAGATATGCCCTGCCCAGCAAGGAGGTAGCCTAGTCACAGTCTGCCAGCAGAGGTGTTGCCGAGCTGTCATGGGCTCTGCCCAGCTGCTATGTGAACTTCCCTGTTATCTTGGCTTTAGATAACCTGATAAGTGATGATCTTTTTGTGATGAATTTCCCAGGTTTTCTATGAGCTTCTTGTATTTGGATGTCTAGGTCTCTAGCAAGGCTGGAGAAATTTTCCTCAATTAATCTCTAAAATATGTTTTCAAAACTTTAAATTTATCTTCTTCAGGAACACCAATTATTCTTAGTTTGGGATGTTTAACAGAGTCCCAAACGTCTCGGAGGCTTTTTGCATTTTTTAAAATTATTTCTTCTTTGGTGAACTGGGTTAACTTGAAACCTTGGTCTATGTGTTCTGAAGTTCTTTCTTGTGCTTGTTTGATTCTATGCCTGAGACTTTGCAGTGCATTTTGCATTTCTCTAAGTGTGTTCTTGATTTCCAGAATTTGTGACTGTTTTTATTTATGATATCTATGTCACTGTAGAATTTCTTTCATATCCTATATCACATTTTTGGTTTCTTTAAGGTGGATTTCACCTTTCTCTAGTGTCTCCTAGATTAGCTTAATAATCAGCCCATGTTCTGGCATTCTAGAGATTTCATCTTGGTTTGGATACATAGCTAGTAATTATCTTTTGAGTGTGTTAAAGAATCTTCTTTTGTCATTTTACTAGAATTGTTTTCCTAGGTCCTACTTGTTTGGGTAGATTATGTTAGAGGGAAGGTCTTGGATTCAAGGTTGGCTAATCAGGTTCTTTTGTGCCACGGAGTGTTCCCTTGATGTGGAGTTCTTCCCCTTCTCCCAGGAATTTGGCTTCCTGAAAGCTGAACTGTATTAATTGTTTTTGTTCTTCTTGGTCTAGCCACTCAGTAGAGTTATTGGGCTCTGGGTGGGTACTGGGGACTGTCTGCAGAGGGTCCTATGATGTGACCTGTCTTCAGTTCTTATAGCTGTGGATACCAGCACCTGCTTCGATGGAGGAAGCAGGGGAGTGAACTATACTCTTTGAGGGTCTTTGTTTGTGTTTTTATTATTTGCTCTGGTTTTGTGTGGGTTGGCCTCTAGGAAGGAGGTGGTATGTTCAGCTGCAGTCCTATAAGCAGGATGCATACTTGCCTTAGGGACACCTGGTTAAGTATTCAGGTTTCTCAGGTGGTGGGCAGGGGCACAGAGCTCCGAAAAAATTATGACCTTTGTCTTCAGCTACCTGGGTGGGTTGAGAATGATCACCAGGTAGAGGCAGGGATAGGAATCTCTGAGCTCAGACGCTCCTTGGACAGGGCTTGCTGTGGCTATTTTAGTAGATGGGGGTTTGGTTCCCAGTCCAATGGAATTATATTCCCAGGGGGATTATAGATGCCTTTGCTGAGTGATGTAGGTCTCCAGAGAAGTGGGGGAAAGCTTGCCGTCCCAGACCTCACTCCACCCCCATGCAGCCCATAGCCCTAAAGGCCAGTCTCACTTCCACTATGTGCCCCCAAGAGCACCAAGTCTCTTTCCAGGCACTCAGTAACCAGGGCTGACAACCTGCCCCAGACCATGAGCCACTGCATTGAGAAAGCAAGAAGATACAGTTTCAGTGTCTCTGGGAGCCTGCAGCAATAGTCCAGTTCCTTCAAAGGGTCTGTGAATTCTCTTGCCTTTCCTGGTATGTTCCTGTGGTAGTTATTGGGCAAAACTTGATGAGGTGAGTCTCCACACACAGTTCAGTTCAGTCCATCTGAGCAGGATCCACAAGCTAGTCCTGCCTCCTATCCACCATCTTAATCTGGTATCCTATGTACTCTTAATTTAACTTTTTTCTTTATCTCATTGTTTTGGGATTATGCTCTTTAATATAGTCAGTGTCTTGTATTTCTTCCTGCTGCAAACCTCTGTTACTCTAAGTGGAGACCCATTAGTGTGGCAGTAAAGTGTTGAGGGTAAATATTGTATAATTTTGCAATTTCTATCAGCCCTTTGGTCAGTCTCAGTCCCTGGGTTATGATATTGAGATTCTTCACGTTATTACTTTTAACTTCAGATGAGACAGGAAAACAAGAGGTGGATAGAGGACATGAATTAATCTTTCCTTGGGTACATAGGTTCTGAACCAGCAGTTTCTTTTGGAAGAAGGCCTTTGTCATGAAGAATGATCGGATGATCTGGGAATATTTTTAAATGCTTACCCCACCTTCCATCGAAAAAATGTGGGGAATTTTTTCTGTGATATTTATTATGAAAAAGTGGTGGGATTCCTAGAGGTAGAACTTACAAAACTGAAGTTCCTCCCAAGATTATGCTTATGAACCCAAACTCTCTGGTTCCTGAGAAAAATTCCTCTGAAGAAAATTACTTCATAGTTTGTTTTTGCATTTGTGTTTCCTACAGACTTAAATCGGATATAGCAGGCTATAGGTTTGTCAAATGTTTGGCTGGATTTTTCCTATCTGAGTGAAAACTGTCCTTCCCTGGCAGGCTTCCTCTTCTTCCTAGTGTTTGTGCTACCTTAACAGTGATCCAAGTGTCCTCTGTCACTTCAAAGTGCTCATGTGACTCTACAATATGGTACTTTTAGATATCATTGTGTGAAACTCTTTTCAACAGCTTTAAAGTAATAATTATGTTGTTTTTTATCCTATAATTTTTATTATTGAAATAAGAACAACAGTCTCTCATTATCTCCTACATTCTAACTGTAAGAGAACTCACTTTATTTTTTTGGATTATTACAACTTTAATTTGTATTTTTCTAAATATTTAATTCTTTTATCAATGTTTTATATTATTTTGGGTGACTTTTTGAAGTTTTTATTAAAGTAACTTGTGAGCAATTCACTACACTAAATAGAGTCAAATGTAAATAAATTCAAGTGACAAAATGTTAACTGAAGTTAACAACATGACAAAACCCAAATAGGTCTAGTTTTTAGCAATTCTTTAGCAAATCTTGGTTGAATTGGTTTTTATTATTTAAATATTGGCCTACAATTCTAATTTTTCTATTTTAGATGATTTCCTTTATTTCCCACTTATATGAATTGGAAAGAAAAATATGAGATTTTAGATTGTATATTATAATAAACATTCAAATCTATGTACATATTATCTAGTGACATATTCTAATTTACATGAACACTGTGTACCTCCCTTTTGTAAATACATTGCCCATAGCACTTTCCCATAGATTATTCAATTTCTATGACTGAGGTAATCAATTTATCTGACTTGACCTTAATCTTTCCAACTTGGCCCTTTTGCTTTTGTCACCAACAGGTAGGAATGTTGACACATTTAAGTAATTGCTATTATTTTTCCAATCTTGTGTATTCAACTTTTAAAATATATAATATATATTCCGATTGCCTCTTCTTTTGCTTCCTGGATTTCTGCTCAGAAACAATTATTTACTGGTTTTGAGTGATATTACTGGTTTTAAGTGATATATCTAGTAACAGTGGCGATTCTTAAAATATTGTGCAGCTATTCAGATATTCACTGAATAAATATTTGAAATACTCTATTTTCAAAATATGAGGTATAAAGGCAATTTTTACTCTAATGAAGTTTTAAATTGAATTATTAAAATCAATTATGATAAGAATTATGAAAAAGGGAAGACAGTATTAAACAGAAAGTTCACCTAACATTTTAGAGTCATTGTTAGTTTCCTAGTGCAACTGCAAAGAAATACCACAATCTAGGTAGCTTAAAGCAACTCAAATGTATTGTCTCACAGTTCCAGAGGATAGTTGCCTGAAATTAGCATGTCAGCAATATTATTCCCTCTTCAAGGCCTACAGGGGAATTCTTTCTTGCCTCTTCCTAGTTTCTGGTGGTTTTCTGACAAACTTTGATATCCCTTGACTTATAAATGCTTGAAGGTGTGTGTGTCTTCACTGGCTGTCTTCTTATAAGTCTACTAGTCATATCAAGTTAGAGGCACACCCTATTCTAGTATTACTTCATCTTATTACATCTGCAATGACTTTATTTCCAATAAGCGCACATATTGAGGTAGAACAAACTAGGATTTCAGCATCTTTTTTGAGAGAAAACCATTCAACCAATAATAAGTCATTTCAAATATTGCTATAAGCAATCAAAAAAAGAAATTAAATGTGAACACCACAAACCAATATAGGAAAGACTTGAAATTCATTTTTAGAATAATGGCTACAAAATTAATATTTAATGAACACATCATAATTTTTGATATAGTCCTACTTACCTCATTAGGTTGGTGAAAGAACCAAATTAGATAGTATGTATAAAGGGATTTACAAACAAAAAAGTTCAGAAGAAAAAAAAATTCTTACCAGTACAACTATTAAGAATAAATACATATTAATTATGTAGGTATAAATGATGACTTTGGCATTTAACCTGACCAAGTCTCTTTATCCCAAAATACTGCAACAAAGTGATAGTGCAGAATTGTAATCTCTATTTCCTCAACTCTAAAAAAAATAGATGTCTCATAAAATTATTAAACATATTGAAGTTACCTTTGTTTCTTGTTTTCTGCTGGATTACATTTCTATATAACTGGGCATCACATAGAAAAGAAGCAGTAAACCCTTCCATAAATAATGTGAACATAAAATCACTTCTTCACTATATTCAATTCTACATTTGAATTTCCAACTAGCTAGTTTCCTATGCGTAAATTCTTGAAATCATTTGGCCAAATATCTAGTTCCTTTACTAAACTTACTGGATATTTGTATCAAGATATAATTACTTGTTTAAGAAAAGAAATCTACACCCTGCAAGGAAGGTAAGGAGAAGTATAATCTTCCTCAATAAATATAGATTATTATTATCCCTAGGGTTAATGAGAGAATCAATTCTACTCATAAACATCTGTTCTTAAAATGCATTCATGGAAATACATATTGTAATATACAAGGACATTTAAATTACAAAATCTTATATGTAATTCAACCAGCACAACATTACATAACTTTGGCTTAGCTATTTTTTTTTTCTTGTTCTGTACATTTAAAAAGGGCCATGATTTAAAATATCCAGATATTTATTTTGTACCTTATAAGAATAAGTTCTCTGTAAACTTTGAGTAAAAAGTGAATGTAATAAAATATAGAACACATTTATATTTTACAGTATTCGGGGGAGAGAGATTTAGTAGCTCATACCATTTTTTACCACAAATGCACTTTTGCAGTATATCAAGTTTTTAATTGTTTAGGGAGACCAAATAAGGGATAAGCTAACAGTTTTAAATGGGTATAAAATGCTATGTAGATATCAACTTGAAAAATGAATCTTTGATGTGTGTCTTCTTTTCATTTTTGCAATTAATTTTAGCTTTTGAAGCTATTTGGAATTCAATTTAAGCCCACAGAGTATAAAATTATGCATTAACTTGAAGATAGACCCTATTTAGCAAAAACAAGGTTGGAAGATCAACAGGATTCGAGACAAATGTTAATTTCAAATGTATAAACTCAACTTTACTAGGGCTTTTAAACCAACTAGCACATTTGTTTCTAATCAAATGCTTTAATTTAATCATCAGAGACTGTAAGATGCTTTTTAATTCTGCCTCTCTTATGGGCCGACTAGCATTTATTGTCACACAGTTTTAGAAAATATGCACAGATGAATCTAAAATTGAAATCCAAAGACACTAAAGAATTTTTATGTACACTTTACCTCTTTGAAGTGAATGGCATTAGGAGCTGGGAAAAAGAAAAAACTAAAGTTTTATACCTAGCATTTTTCTGCAATAAGGAAAGGAGTTCCCCATATGAAAATCCTCTACATGCACCCGGTGTTAATACAGTGTTCTAGATGCATATTCAAAGTGAGGAATACCTTGCACAAAGTGAAGTAAAACTGGATCCATAATCCTTAGATTTGTTTCCAATAGTGATCTTCCCTGCTACATTCTAACACATAAATTCTCATAGGCTGTGAAGTAGCAAAAGGACATCTTTCCATTATCAATCTTTTTGGTTAGTTTCATTATTGAATTAGATCGTCATATCTTTATCCAATTATTAGACAATTAATTAAATTTGCAGTTGTAAGCTGTGGAACCAGTTTCACTCCCATATTTATTAGGCTAAAGTCTTCAGTTATATCAAAATATTGGAGAGTAAAATGCTAGTCAAAACTGTTTTACATACATTCTTATTAACCATCAAGTCATTCATATGAATATGTACTATATTTCCTATTATAAGAAAGGATAGTTTTTCAACAGGAGGCACCTGCAAATGGTTGGAAATCAATGCTCTTGATTGTGGATGCACTGAATTTCTGTAAGTGCAATCATTAGTGCTCTCATAAACTCTTACTGGTTTCTTCATCTTCTAACTCTTCTGACATTTCACTTACTTTCCTATAAATTTTAGAATTGTTGAAGAAATTTAGAATACCTTCAGAAACACCTTGAATCCAGTAGTGTTTTCAAGTGAGACAATGCTTTTATCATGTAAATCTATTTTACATGATAAAAAATGTAAATCTATTTTACATGAAAAAAAGATTATTAGCACTGCAAAAAAAAAATAATAATGTTTTGCATGAAGTGTAATATCTAATGGATTTCAACAGGGCTTGTATCTTGATTGATACAGAGATACTTTAGAATAGCATTACAAAAGGAAACCTCCAGGAACATGCTTCACTTAGCAGCTACAGTTTCAATTTCCTTTTCAACTATTTACATTTATGAATCTTGCAGAAAACAATAACTGCTCACATTTGCAGTGAGCTCTTTTATTCATTAGTTACATTCAGTAAACAATGTTTTATGATTTCATCAGCCACTTGCATTTCCCGAATAAATGGAAAAGAGCACAAATGAGCGAACAGATAAAGAAAATGTAAATAGTGCCAGAGAAAGTCATAACTAAAGAATAAGCATGGATAAATAACATGACGTATTCTCTAGGCTGCTTAATGCATTTACCTGAGGATGTTAGTAAATAGTTAAGGCATTATACAATCACTTTTACGTACTTAATGAGAAAAACGTATTTTGAAAAGTAAGATTATACTTTTGATTTTTTTTTTTTTGCCTTTAGTTTTATATAAAATGCTTTGGAGGACTTTTATTTGTTATATGAAAATATGGATATTTTTAATCGTAATGTTTTACCATTTATTTACTTGATGCTTATGAAACTTTTCCTCTTATTAAAAATTCTGTTTTCTATATTGTGTTCTTCCTGAAACAATATTCTTTCAGAGAAATATTTATTATTAGATTCATTCTAAATTATAAATAATAACTAATTTTTACATTCTTTCAGAAAATAAATATCCTATTTAATATAGGCCACTGGAACTAATTATATATATTCATAGCAAAATTATAACCTCTATAATTCAGTTTCTAAAGTCAAAAGCATTAATTGAGAACATATTGACAAAAATGAGAAATTCAATAAAAATAATATTTAGGAGTGTATAGCATGAACTGCAAGAATGAAATAGTAAATAATCTTCCACTGTTATTTTATGTATTATCTGATAATTATGCTTTTCAATGTATGTGAATAAATATTACCTACTATATTTCCATTCTTTGTTTTACTAAGGTAGAAATATAAATGTGACTTACTGGATTCTGGTTAGGGAGCCCAGAAGCACTGCACCCAGGTTCTCAATAGATCCATTTTAGTTAAGACCCTTTTGGAAAAGAGGACTCTAAATACAATTTTCTATGTAATACATTCTTTTTGAATTTCTAGTTTACAAGTTGAGATGCCTAGTTTTGTTTATCTAGTCATTTTATACCTTCAACCACCTTTCAACATTTTTTTATTTTATTAGAGATGTTTCTTATTTCAAGCCACAGACTTCCTTTTAACCCACTCTGCAGTAAAACTGACTAAATAATTCCAAAGAGTTAATGTTGTTCAAAAACTATTCTGAAGGTTTTCTTGGTATATTTATATCTTCTGAGAATTAACATAAAATAGTCTCAAACTTGCAATATAAACTGCTAAAAATAAAAATGGAAAGTAAAATGTATAATGATATAAGTTCCAGAATGTATTGTTAGTTTGATTTACTACTAAACCCCATCCTTTCTGCTGTTATTAATATTGTGTATAATATCCACTATTTCTATTTAATACAAGAGGAAACTTTAAATTCATGAATTTTAAATTACAACCCATTTAAATCTCATAGAATTACAAAGGAAGGAGCCATAAGCCCAAGTCTTTCTAACTGGCCCACGAATAGCATTATCTTCTTTAATGGTCAGTCCACGTAAGGTATGGAAATTTAGTTATTCCCTTGAGTTCTCTGTAGTTCAGACATCCAGATGATAGGCTATAAAATAAATCATATTTGCTCTTTGCTGCAGGTATTTCTTCATTGTGATAGAGTTGGCCAAGTGTGCCTATAGAGATATTATTTTTAACATCTAGATATTATACAGTTAAGTTTGCATACAAATATATATATAATATATACTATCATAATTTTGAAAGATTTAAAATCTAGCACACCCTCATAAAATTAGAAATAGGTGAAATGCAAAAGGTGCTTTAGGAAGCAAATAATTTATTCTAGTTTGAGAATTACCCAAAGAATTTGCATAGCAAGCACAGAATGTTGTGAAAATTAAGTCAGTTTTATAGGCTACGTAATTATTATTAGTGTGCTATTATAGAGAACATTTCAGTACTTACTCAGTTTATTCTGTTTATTGTCCATTTCCACTGGTACTGCAGCCATCAGTGAAAGAGACTAAATCATTCAATATGGCTGTGGTCCTGCCACAGAAAATACTTGTTGCCATCAACATCATTTCACAGAGGAGCTGGAAGAAAGTTTTTTTGTTTGTTTGTTTGTTTTTAATATGGCAGCATTTGCATTTGGCATAAAATAGGTGAATACCTGACAGTGGCTGATGCCTTGACATCCAGTCTTATAAATATCACAGAACAACCTCTCTGGACAGAAAAAGGGCATGCAAATTAGTACCTCTGTGGAAAGGTGTATGGAGATTTCTTGATTTCTCAAAGAACTAATTGATCTAGCAATTCAACTACTGGGTATCTACCCAAAAGAAAAGAAATCAATATACCAAAAAGCCACCTGCACTTGTTTATCTCAGCATTATTCATAATAGCAAAATCATGGAATCAACATAAATATCCATCAATAAATATTTGGATAAATAAAATTGGATATATATATAATACTATACAGCCATAAAAAATAATAAAATCATAGCTTTTGCAGCACCATGGTTGGAGCTAGAGGCCATTATCCTAAGTGAAATAACTCAGAAACAAAAATTCAGATGCTACATGTTCTCTCTCCTAAGTAAAACTTAAACAATGAGCACAGATGGACATACAGAGTGGAATAACACACATGAGAGGCTCCAAAACCTGAGAGTGTGGGAGGAGAGCATATTGAAAAATTACCTATTGGGTACAATGTTTATTATTGCCAAAATGCATACACTGAAAACCCAGACTTCACCACTAGGCAATATAGCCATGTAACAAAACTGATCTTACTCACTTTAAATCTTTTTTTTTTTTTTTTTCTATATGTGGACAAATGCTGTCCATACAAATTTAACCTAAAGGAGGACAGACCCAAAATTTTAATCACCATATGGAAATATTATTATTTGGCTATCTGGGTATAACAATATACAAATATTGCTTCCACTTAAATTTTGTTTAACTGACAGAATATTTTAGTTGAAGTTCAATTAAATCGCATCAAAGAATATATCATAAACAAACCAGTCATCTTTACTAATATTACAAGCAGAAAACTACCAATAATATTTGATGCCATTCTGTTTTTTATAACTAAATTTTCATTACCACAGACATTAATAAAATTTTGCTAAGTATAATTTGAGGCCATTCTGTTTTTTATAACTAAATTTTTATTACCACAGACATTAATAAAATTTTGCTAAGTATAATTTGAGGCAATTCTGTTTTTTATATTAAATTTTCATTACCACAGACATTGATAAAATTTTGCCAAGTAAAACTGCTTTTATTTGGGTCCTTTGTAGTATCCCTCTCTTTCTCTCTTCTCTTGTTTACATTCCCATCTACTTCGTTTCCTTTTACTAAAATGAAAAATAAACAACAAAAAATATCCACTAAATCAAAAATACTTTTTTTACAAAATAATTTATACTTATTTTTGTGAAACTGAAAAATTTTCAAAAACAAAACAATAAAGAAAAAGAAAAAATATATATACATACACATGCAAACACACACATATGCATACACACATATATATGTGACCCTTGAACAACATGAGTTTGAACTGTGTGGGTTCACTTATAAGTGGTTTTGTTTTTCAACAAATACAGCTCATTCTCTACATCTGGGGATTCCTCAAGCAAAGGCAGGTATAAAATACAGTACTCATTGACTCCTCATTCTGCAAATATAGAGGGTTGACTTTTCCCATAAGTAGGTTCTGAAAGGCTAACTTCAGAGTGGGCGTGATTATGTACAGATTTTGATAATGCGGTGGGATCTTGAAACCAATACCTCTCAAATACAGAGGCATAACTCGTGTGTGTGTGTGTGTGTGTGTGTGCACACGTGCGTGCGCGCACGTGTATGGATCAAGTATGCAGAGATAAGAATTATCAAGTTGTGAATACCTTATAAACTTAAAATTATGCCTATTTGTAAATCTCTTCTCTAACTCTCATTAGTATGCAAATTTCATTAATTGCATTTGCAGAGATACTTTTTTCTGTACTTTTGTAGAGATAGTATTTTGGAAATACTATGATGTTTAGTCACTTTCATTATTATATATTACCTAATATAGTTATTGCCATCTATAACAGAAAATAATCGAACTTGGACAATCTATCCATTAGGTGCAATGTAAAATATTTGGGTGATGGGTACACTAAAAGCCCAGACTTCACCACTACATAATATAGCCATGTAACAAAACTGCATTTGTACTCTTTAATCTATAAAAATTATTTTAAAAAAGAAAGCACAAGAAAAATTTCTGGGTGATAACTTTATCCTATTACCTGATTTATGTGGGTTACAGGGCTATAATATTTTCTAAAATATGTCCCCTTCTACATTTGCTGTTATTACATGTTTCTGTTGTTAAATAAACCCTCATTTAAAAAATTAAAAAAAAAAATTCATGGAGCACAAGACAGTGAACTGTCTTTTAGTTACACTTTAAAAGACACTCACTGCCATTGCTTTTCTACCTCGATATTCCCTCCATTGATGTAATCAGTCCTTTATACTGGTTCCCTTCTCTGTACTGAAATGGCATGGTTCAATGAGTTTATAGTCGACTTCGCCTGTTGGCAGAAAAATAATAAATTGAGGCTGAGCATACCCTGTAAAAAGCTTCCAGCTATGCTGAAGCCATTGATTTAGTGATACTTCGTATGTCACATTACACATTATCAAACATCCCTGCTGGCTATAGCAGCCCATGACTCTGCCACTCAAGAATTCCTTATGTGTTGTGTAAAAACATCATGAATTATTTGCAGTAATTTTGTCCCATCTATGCTTTTGCCGTTGCTATCTCAAAATGATTAATGTTGCTTCAATTGAGAATATGGTCTGAAACTTCAGTCTAAGATTGCCATTTGAGTCTGAGTAAAGAAAATTTTTTTTTGCATGTTTTAAAAATTATGTTATCCAATCGCTTAGGTAATTATTAAGTTAATTAGATTTTGGAGAATATTAGAATAAACTGGACATTAGTGGCTCATAGACAACAGACACCATGGATAGAAAAATCACCAGTGTTAAAAATGTAAATTATGGGAGAGGTGTGTATTTTTCTGAATTCGAGTATCACCTAAGTTGCAAAGTTGACCATACTTGAATGATACTCTGTTTTTGTGGTGATATAAATTCCACCAGATAATTTTTATTATTAATCTTAAAACACAACTGAAGTCTTCAAGTTGAAAGAGTTAACTAATTGAGCCACAGGGCTCTGGGAACTGGTTGGTCATAATAAAGAGCATGGATAATGTATGGATGAATTCAAAAGAGAGGAGTCTGTGCAACACTGTGGACCACTTTGTATATTCACCAAAAAGGCTATTCAAGTCTGTGATTTCTGTCATGGGTAGTGTCTATCTGGGGCTAGTGTCACAGGCATTAACGGAATTTACCAAGACAGTTGTATGTAAAGAAAGGCATATTTATTAAAGAAAGTATGAAAATGTATTGCAAGACTGAAATGGGCCACACAACAAAGAAGGGGATATCTACAAAGAGAGCAGGGCTGGAGGAAAGTTTATAGGGTTGTGCGGGTAGGGGCTATTTGCGGAATGAGGTCATGCTACTCGGGCCATGCATGGAAGGATGTCATTACGCCCACAGGTTATTTGTGATTAGTCATCTTCCAGAACAGTTGTTCATTGTTCTCCTCATCTGGACATTCCTTTTGTTGCTTACTTACCAGGACTCCAAAACTTCCATTTCATTTCTGCCACTTCTGTGCTGTATATGCTCTTATGCTTTCAGTTCTGGTCTTTTGGAGTATGTTATTAAAGTGTGTTTTTGCCCTCAAAGTCTCTATTACTTACTTATTCTAACCAAAGCCATCCTACGTACAATGACAAACATTGTTCTTCTAAAGCAGACTTCAGCCTATTTTCTAGTTCAGAATAGTCCCAAGAAGTTTACAGAAGTTTGGATTCCTCATGACAAGGATGACTTTTTATACCCTGTTAATTTCCTATCTCTGAAGCATTATCTCAACTATTCCCTTCATCAAACATTCCCTCACACTGGGAAATTTGTCTTTCCCTGTACAGTACAAACATTTTCATGACACTTTTAGGAAACTCCGTTTTGTACTGCTCAACAACAAATGTGTCCTATTCTTTAAATTATAACTAGATTTGTTTCAAACTGAAGTAATCTCATTCTGGTTTCAATTTTCTCATACCACTTCTCTTTTAACAAATCTGAATCTATTACATTAAATTTATTGATTTGGTTTTGTTTAGTTGAAGTATTTTGAGAACTCACTGAGAACAAGCATCTCATCATGCATGTTCATATTTGTATCTCAAAGTCTGTTGTTATGCCCCAAACCTCTTTGCTCAATTAATTTTTGTTGACTTGGAAATGTGTATTTTACAATAACAATAATTTGATTAATCCTATGAATTTCAAATATAAAGATAAGTTTCATAAGATTCTGTATTAAAACATATTTTTATTGCCATTTTTAATGTAGTTTATTTGCAAGTTTAAAATAAAGACAAAAGACAGCCAATTCGGAGTATACAATATAATAAATTATATGAAGTAGTATAAAGCTTAACGTGTATAAAATTTAACACTTTAATAAAATGTTACTATAGTATTCTTTTTAAGTAGTTAATTTAAAATATATTTTCTAAGTTTTTTCTTCATTGTTTTAAAAATAGATGCCAAATATCTCTTAGTTTTTTTTATAGCTCACTATTTTATTCTCTACTTTTTCTGGGTGTCAGGATGTCTATCAGCTTGCTTGTTAAAATTCACCACATGACTAACTTTCCTTATCTAATATACACAGTCTGCATATGGTGATGATATTTGTGGGAAATGCCTGAAAGATATTCCACCTCGCCCTCCCACCCTTATGTTACTCAGTCCTTCAAATAACATGATAGCCAGAGTTGAGGAACAATGCACCCGATGCTCCCCCTCAGAAACTAACTAAAAGATGATGATTCTGAAATACTGTCAGTGATATAATCTCAATATATGCTCAAACTAATCACAATTTATGTCCAAAATAATCATTATGCTAATTAACAATTACATCATAGGAAAATGGTGCAGCTAGAAAAACAACAAGCAGTTTCTCATTTTAGATGGAGATCCATGCATTTTGCAGTCCCAGAACTTAGGTCGGAAATGTGATAGCTGGCAAATTAGTGCAAAATTCCAGGTGTAGAATAGGAGCAAAATTTAGAGAATTGCCTCAAAAGATGGTGCTAGAAACTAATATATTTGAAAGAAAATAGAAATGGAAATACTATGGTCAAAAAACACACATTTTAAGCAGAAATATGGAATAAGTTATTTAAGGGAACTAATATATTTTATTCATTCCATCTTTAGTTTATTCACTTAACAAACTTTTACTGATTATTATATTCTAAGCACTATGCCAGTTGCCAGCATAACTAATGTGAAAGAAATGTGTCACTACCTCTTTGAATCTCATAGTTTAATGTAAAATATAAATCTAATAAAAATACAGGAAATGTTGGTACAAAATATAAATATTGAAAATATCTGCCTACAGACGAGGAAGAGAGGAATCAGTGGACAGATTCAAGAAATACTTTTCTCTTGAGTGATAGATATGAGCTTGCCAAGTGGATAAAGGGAAGATGAACATTTCAGACAAAACAGACTGCACATTCTCAAAGTTATCACAGAGTTCGAATGTAGAAAAGTGCATATATAATTTGTTCATATGTGCAAAAATGTGCTACATTTGCATCACCATCTTATATTTATTAAAATATTTAATTTCTATTGAACAGTTTATTTATCTAGCATCCCTCAGTTACCTGATCTTGGTTCTGTGTACTGATCATGCTATGCTAGGTAGGGCCAGCAAGTTGCTAATTGCATTTCTCAGACTTCTTTGCCAAATCACTTCCATTTAAAAGAAGTACACTATTGAAAACAAAGAAACTGATGATATGAGCAAAAAGGTACATAATCTCAAAGAATTATCTTAAAGACATCAGGATCAAAGTTTACATACTATATGATTCCAGTTATGACATTCCAGAAAAGGAAAAAGTGGGGCAGGAGAATGAAGAAATGATCGTTGATTGCCAGGGACTTGGCGTAGAGGTAAAATTGAACTAAAACAAGGAACAGCATAAAGAGATTTTGAATCCAAGAGAATTGTCCTCTAAGATGAATTTGTTGGTGGTAACTCGATTCTAGGTATTTGTCAAAATTTACAGTATTGGGCAGGAAAGAGTAAATTTACTTTCATCTAAATTATTTTAAAAGGTAAATAAAATGATCAGTGTATAATTGTTCATTGTAAAAGCCTGTTCAACTTGGAATATGTTTAAAATTTGTGTGATCATGTAATGAAATGTTTAGAATAAAATATAGACATGCAGAGCAGAGGGACCAAGGGCAGAGAAAGAAAAGAAAGAGAATGAGGAGAAGAGGGAAGGAAAGAGGAGGGAAGGAGAGTACAGGAGAGGAGAGAATAATCAGAATACTATCATCAGCATGGCCAAAGGTGTAAAATCTACAGAACGTTAAAGAATTAGTTGATGTTGTAGTTGCAGAACAGCTTGCTTATCTTGTTTACAATTATTTCTACATTTATTGCATTTGAGAAGTTACATCTGTGGTTTATCATGAGATGTTCTACCCAGATTTCCCATTAAGTCCTCAGTGAAACTGCTGTGACTTAACAGGAATTGCTTCTTTCTGGGATCCTTCTCTTTACCAAGTTCAGCTCATCCAGTGATTTCTTAACATAATATGACTCCTCATCCCAATTTGGGATAATTCTGAATGGCCATCCTAGTTTCAGAGGGAAGAAGCCGAGGTCTTAGTTGAGATGACAGCATCATCCAGTTTCCTACTCTGTCTAGTGCTGATTCCTTCCTTTTTTATTCCTTCTAAAGATGGGAAGTACAGTAGCACTCCTTAATAAACTTTCCACCTACTAATCTAATCTCCATCTCAGATTCCACTTTCCTGATGATCCAGTCTATGAAAATTCCCAAATCAAGAAAAATAAAGCTACTTCCTTTATAGTGAACTGAATAATTAAAAATACAGAGCTACTCTAAAAATAATAAGAAGCAGAAGTTGGAGAATATCCAAAAACTATAATTAAACAGCCACCCTTTTAAATAAATATTGTAAAAAAAACATTAGCTTAATTTCATACTCAAAAGTTATCTTCATTAATTCTCAAAACTTAGTTCAATTATTGAATGAAAGAAAAATTAATTTTTTTCAAGAGAGAGTCTTGCTCTGTCACCCAGACTGGAGTGCAGCGGCATGGTCTCAGCTCACTTTAACCTCTACCTCCTGGGTTCAAGCGATTTTCCTGCCTCAGCTTCCTGAGTAGCTGGGATTGCAGACAGGCGCTACCACACCCAGCTAATTTTTGTATTTTCAGTAGAGGCAGGGTTTCACCATGTTGGCCAGGCTGGTCTTGACTGCCTGACCTCAAATGATCCACCCCCCTTAGCCTCCTAATGTGTTGAGATTACAGGTGTGAGCCATGGTGCCTGGCCTGAAAAAAAAATTATTCTTAATTGCAGTTATAACTTTATTATAATTTTTTCCATAAGACTTTAACAACAGAATATTATAAAATCAATTTCAGTGGATTGCAGCCTTAAATTTATTTCCTAAGAATACTCACAAAACATTGAATGAAATTTCCGCTCTAATATATTGCTATTGAAAACTTGTTTAAATTGCAGTTTAAATTTTATTATTAGTGCATAAATTATTATAACTGAAAAAGTCTGAATAAGCTACCTCAGCAAAATTTACAAGTATTAATTTTTTCTGTTAAGAAAAAGTTAATGCCCTTAATATTGGGAGATTGGTTTATTGTAGTTGTAATATGAATGTTTATATGTAATGATTTTCAGTCTTAAAGAATGTATTAAGAGTTAAGATAGATGTAAATGATTGTTAGGAATATTCATGATAACTAATTGAAATGATAAAAAAATATTTACATAAAAAAATCAATATATTGGATAATGAGTAGGGTGAGGTAAGGATAGGAAGGAGACTAAAATAAATTACTTGGGCAAAGAAGAAACAAATTCATAAAGAGAGGTGATAACACATTGTCAGAACATAGCTTGAGGCAAAATAGGTGAAAATCACAAAGAGACAAGAAGCACAGAAAGGGAAACAAAATTGCAGAGGAATAACAAAAGCAAACGCTTAATAGTTATTCTGTGTGGGACATGTTGACAGCATGCCGAAAAAATTAGGATCTCATCAGTCTGGAGTCCCAAAGACTGTGTAGAGGAGGAAGAAACAGATAAATGGAGTTTATAAAGAAAGGCAAAAGAACAAACTGATTTTGAAGGGAATATTATGTTCCTGCCAAAATCCCTTGACTCAAAAAAGGAAAGACAGATGATCCCTCCTGTTACATGACAGTTGGGTCATAATCTCTGTTTTATTCAGAGATAAGAATGAAACTATTTTTAAGTCAATCCATAGAAGATCTAGGACACCATCTATCCATCAAGAGAAAGGTTGACCCTTTACCGAAAAAGAAGTCTTAAAACAATAATCATAGACTATTTCTTTAGAATTAAAAAAAGTGAGAATAATGAAATATTCCTGATAAATATTATTTATGTGTGATTTATGTGTGATTTAAGCAGTGTGTCTAAGCATTTGAATTATTGACTTGATCTCTTAAAATTTCAAATGCAGTAAAAGCTCTCTTAACTGACTTTTATTTAACTGACTTACCTAGTGAACTGACACTTTCTTTTAACACAGCTGATACCCATAACTCACCTATTCTCAAATAAATACACACATTTCTACTCCCACCATTTTATGTTTACCAACTTTAGTTGTGTTTGTTTTCTAATTTATTTATCACACTAATACCTAAAATTGTAATTACACGGTATTGTATAATTATAGTACTGTAGATATACACTAAGCTGAATAGAAGGAACAGGATGTAAAGAACTGTCTTATGACTAAATACATCAGTCCTAGACTGCAGCACCTTATGAGGATCAATTGCACTGAAGTCCATTAAAATGATGTGAAAACAGTATTATTACTCTCAAAATTTATATGAAAAATAAAATCTAAAAATGTCACTTGTATCTAGTATAAACATATTCAGTTCTCTTACTTGCTAAGTTTTGTGATCTTGGGCAGGTTACCTTACTTCTCTGAGTCTCTATTCTCACAACGTTTAATGAGAATCCTGTTGTTCCAGTATGACTACAATGTTTATCTCCCTTCCTACATGCTCTTCTTACATTATTACTTAATCTTCCCTCTATGAAGCAGTGATTAAATATCCTGTTTCCTGGATCCTGAGTGATTGCCACAGATACATAGAATGGTGGATGTGACCAATTGTGACTTCTGGGCTAGATCATAAAAGCCTTCAGCTGGTTATTTTGGGACTCTTTCCTCTTGGAACCCAGATACATGCTACATGGAAGCCAACACTAGCTCTGGCAAGAAAACCACATAGTGAGGTCCATATGAAGGGGAAATAAGCCCCTCGCTTCCAGCCCTGGCTGAGCACTTAACCAACAGCCATCACCAATTGAGACAGCCATGTGTATGAGGTATCTAGGAATTAAATTTTCCAGTCTCGAGGGAAACTGTCCCAGTTGCTGTTATATGACACAGAAATGAGCCTTCCATACCTATCTCTATTCAAATTGCAATTTCATGGAACTTATAAATGATTATTTATAGAGGTCACTACATTTCCAGATTTGTAATGCAAGAAAACTAAATTGAAGCCAAAATAATAATCTTACATACTCAGTAAGGTTGTTATTAATATCGATTATAATGATAAATGTTAAATTCACAGCACAGTGCCAATTACATTGTAAATACAGCAGAGTGCTCACCTGTTTTACAACGCTTGTTATGACAAACTCTAAACTTTATTCAATAGTGGGTATATTCATCTAGAACTTGACTACTTTGCTAAATGGATGTACAGATATTTGATTTATAGTTAATAAAATTATAAAAAATCTCAAGGATCAGCATTATTCTGATAGCAAAATCTAAAAAAGATGACAAGAAAACTAATGATCTCTCTATATAAAATGGTGGGTTATTTTGGCTGGAAGTAAATATAATCACCTAGAAATAGACAATATGCAATAATGACAATATAGGACAAAGTTATTGCTCACTTAATTATCACATTTGCTAGGAAATGAATAAATTTAATTTTTGGCTAATCTAGAAAATTCAGAATTAATCACAAAGTTTTCTATTAAAAAACTTAATAGTATTATAAAAATCAAAAGAACACAAATATGTGAGAAATTATCATATGAATTTAAATTACATATTTTACACCTACTTGTAAACCTATTTTTTGTTGTATTTGAATTTGACTTTTGGGGCACAAAACCTTTTCACCATCTTTTATTTTAAAAATTCATATTTAACTTACTGAAATGAATTGTAAATGTTTTTTATTTTTAAATTAAAATTAACCTTATCCTTATAAAACTCATAAATCTTTATATGACTTTGAGAAGTTTGTGCTTAGGTAAATAAGTTTTCGTAAGAAATTTAATATTATATATCATATATTTAATTTACTTCTTCAAATGCTTCAATCTAGCAAAAACATTCCAAATAGCTAAATATATGTAGTAAATATAGTCAATGTCAAATATAAATAGAGTTGTTTTAACATTTTAATAAGGCTGGTTTCTGTCAGCTAGTCCACATGACTAATAGAAGGGCATTGCTTAAGCATTATGTATAATTTTAATACTAATACAGAATGTTTCTAAGACCCAACACAAGAACACTGATGCTTTGTGTTTGAATCAAATTATTCATCATCATCTTTAATTTTTTTTTTTTTTTGAGTTGGAGTTTCACTCTTGTTGCCCAGGCTGGAGTCCAATGGCATACTCTTGGCTAACTGCAACCTCTGCATTTTGGGTTCAAGCAATTCTCCTGCCTCAGCCTCCAAGGAGCTGCGATTACAGGCATTCACAACCATGCCTGGCTAATTTTTTTGTATTTTTAGTAGAGATGGGGTTTCACCATGTTGGCCAGGCTGGTTTTGAACTCCTGACCTCAGGTAATTCACCACCTCAGCCTCCCAAAATGCTAAGATTACAGGTGTGAGCCACCATGCTCAGCCTCATCTTTAATTCTAAGCACCCAAATTTAAAAATGTCTGCTAATAAAATGGAAGTCACCACACCAAAAATTTTTAGGATGATTTCTCTGTTGGCTGAATTTGTTATTAGCCAAGATGGCAGATCTATAGAGACACACATTCAGCATAATTTTTATATTTTTGTTTAAGTAGTATGCTGAGAGACTAGAGTAGATACTTAAGAGCTGCTAGTCTCCACATAGGTTATTTTATCATTTTAATAGATTCAATTAATCTACTTAATAGAGGACTTTTGAATTATATGTATATATTTCCTTTAATGTTAGATCTTAACTTTTACATACTTTAAAAATATACATAATTTAGGAATCTTTCACATTTTTGTCTGGTTTATACACTAAATATTTCTAATGCAACTTCACATACTCGTTCCAACATTGAAGCATTTATAAAGGGAATACTTCAACTTACTGAGGAAAACTATTACAGCTATTAGAACTTAATAACTCTCATAGTGGTAAAAGCCAATATGTACGGAAACACACAGACACTCTCATGCACACACACATAGAGGAATGATTATGGTAGAAATATTCTTGACTCTTTTTGTATCATTTATGTGTGTGAGGCTGCTAGATATAAAACAATAAATTGTCTGGGTATCTGATTCAAAATTGTTGAATTGTTCAATATTTGAACTATGAATTGGGAAAAAAAAGTCTCATAATTTATACATTTTTAAGTTAAATGAAATATTCTTAATATTCAATAATATTGCTTCATTAAATGTATTTCTGCTTACCATTTGGATCTCTGCAATGTCCTGTTATTATAACATTTCACTGAAACATAAATCTTATCTGGCAAATCATTTCTGCACTACAGTTAGGCCAATCAGAAGAACTGCTAATTTATAATAGCTGCTGTATTAGCCAGGGTTTTCCAGAGAGTCAGAACAAGTAGGATGGATATATGTATCCCACAGACAGGCAAATAGATGAGAGGGAATTTATTAGTGAAACTGCCTCATGCGATTATGGAGACTGAGAAGTCTCACGATAGCCCATCTACAGGCTGGAGAACCAGGGAAGTCAATAGCCTGTTTCAGTCAAAGTTCACAAACCTCAAACCAGGTGGTGTAACTCTCAGTCTAAGGCTCAGGGCCCAATAGCTCAGGGGTCTTGACTGGTGCAGGTTTTACAGTCCAAAAGTCAGAGAATCTGGAGTTCTGACATCCAAAGGCAGGAAACAATAAGTGGCCTTGCTACAGAAGAGAGTAAAAATTTGCCCTTCCTTTGCCTTTTTGTTCTGTTCTACTCAGGTCCCCAGCCAATTGCCTGGCATCTATCCATATGGAGGGCAGATCTTCCCTACTCAGTCCACTAACTCAAATGCCAACATCCTCCGGAAGAACCCCTCGCAGACACACTCAGAAATAATGCTCTACTAGTTATTGAATTATTCCTTAATCCAGTCAAGTTGACATGTAAAATTAACTAGCACAGCTACCTACCATCCAGGGACTACACAAAATCATTTCCCTAATAAGTAAGAAAGTTATTCTCAGTTTTGCTTAAATCATTTGTCTGTATTAGCATACTTTAAAATAGATACTATCTAGCAGTTTTATCAAAAGATTAAAAAGTGCTGATAAGCATATATTAGTAATTCTTCAACAAAATTTACATTTGAAAATTTATTGATAAATAACGATTACTCTTTTCTTGGAAAATAATATGCTAATGAAAAACTTTAAAATGCATTTCGTTTTTACATTTAGTTGTAAAATATTTAATTTTATGATTAACTCTTGAATATTTGGAGAATTTAATATTTTCTTTTGAAAATTCAACAGAATACATTTTGGGATTAAATAATCATAAAATATCAAAAAGTTAAAGTATACAGCAGTATGACTATGATTATCATAGAAAACATAATTCCTTTATAATTTATTTTATGAGAAATGTATTGCCTTGAACATGATAGTCACTCTCTTTGAGGCAAAGATCCTTTGTAACGTGAAATACTTAAAGCAAATAACCTGAATTATCTTCAACAAATACCTTAAAAAGTGTTGTGTGTCCTTGGAGGTTAATAGAACTGACTAAAACTGAGTAAATAGGAGGTCATGCTGTTTCTTTACAATGTTATGCATACTTCAAAACAACATATGATCATGAAAAATCAAAATGTTAAATGTTTTTTATATTTATCTATATGTGTGTATACAAATCAGTAGTATCATGTTATATGTAATATTCTATTTTTTTCTCACTTAATGATTCATAATGGTTCAGTCTTAATTCACATCAAATATATTAACTCACAATAGAAAAATAAGAGATATGTTTATATTCTTATAAGAATATATTTATATTCTTACTTCATATTTAACGTCTGTTCATTTGTTCATTCAATTAAAAAAATATTTTCCTTTGTTAGATATCCAGTATATAATGGTGACAATATATGAATTTACTAATGACTTTTGGGAAGAACATACTTTTGAGCAAGTTTCCTTGCATTTCTATCCCAGCTCTACAATACTATATGTCATTGAAAAAACTATAGATCTTTGTAAAGCATATTATTTCCTCTATGTAAAATAATAGCATAGTCAATAAGTAATAGCATAGTCAATTCTTCTATAATCCAACCTATGCATTTTGTAAAATGATAAAGTGCAAAATCACACAGTAATAATCATAAAAGTTTGGAAAAAACTGGGGCCAAAGCACAACAGTTAAACACTTTTTTAGTGACACACAAAAAATAAAAACAGGAAGCTACTAAAATATTAGCATGGTTTTACTCTTGTTAAATTATTAAGATACTACAATACATGTAGGACATTTTCTTGGGGAAAAAAACAAATTTGCTTGTGAAAGTGGAAGTTGGAATCATTACAGCTTAGAGTTGTGCTTATCAACAACTGAGAATTGGTATAAGGAGGATTATCTGAAAGAAGAGTTACTGATGAATTTAAAATGTAGAGAAGAGCATTGGAAAAGTTGTAGACATTAACCATACCTAGATATTCAAGAAATTCAACAAAATATTTCAAAATTGGAGTTGATCAAGAGAAAATGGAAAGCCATTAAACAGTGAAATCACAAGATTTCATTTGAATTTTAAAATGACTACTAGGTGTACGGTGAAAAAATTAGATTGGTTGTTGGAATCATTATGTTAGGAAGTCTTATAAGAGAGCTTATACAGCACTAAGCGAGATCATAAAATTTTTAAAGAGCAACTGGGTGATAGATGTCAGTGGAGGTATTTAAATCGTGTTTTGAAAATAGAATAATATTGGTGGATGTTTTGGCATAGCCTTGGGAGAAAAATATGGGATCACAAAAAGACAGAGTGTTTTCTTGGCAACTGGCTATAGAATAACCTGAAAACAGACACACAGTAAGTGATTTATTTGAGAGTAAGATGACATATTTTTAAGTTCCCTGTAGGTCATCCATGTGGAGCCTTCAAGGATACAATTAAATTAAAGAATATTAGGAGAGTGACAACAAGCAAGGTATGAAAAGTTTGGAAAGCATATCTAAGTTGCTTCTAACAGGGCAACTAGAAAAGTGACTGAGAAGTTCACACTTGACTAGTAATACTGATATCATTTTCAGTTTTTGCAAAAATAATTTGAATTGGATAGCAGCACAGATGGTAGAATACATAGAGTTGTGTAGTAAGGTTAGTAAACAAGAAATGTAAAAACTCTTTTCATAATTACAATTGTAAGTATGAAGATATTATAGTTGGAGGTAATTTGTTTTGTCATCATTGCTGTTTTTGTTTGTGTAATGGATTAGTCTGTGTCTCTTTACATATTAAAGGGAAGATGCCCCTAAGGAGAAATAATTGATTATATATGAGAAAGTTTTGTCAATGGTGTTCCAGAGTGGGGGAAAAACAGTCCCTAAACACAAATAAAAAAATTACCTTTGACCTAAAAAGATATACATCTTTTATTATAATTGGAGAAAGAGTGGAGAAAGGAAATACATGTTACACTATTACAGTAGCATAAGACTGATAGTAGTCTCTTGCGATGGCCTCACTTAAGAGAATATATTGTTTGTCAGTATGGGGGTAACAGGTTTTAAACAGTTTGGGAGACTCATATATAATATTCACAGTGCCTTATACATATTTTTGGATTGAGCTCTATACTACCTAATATTAAAATAATCAATATGTATAAAACATATCAGTTGCTTAAGAAAATGTTGCTTTATCTTCTAATTAATGTAAACATTTTTTACTTCTGTAAATATTTTCATTCAATTTGAAACCTATCAAAAGGATATCATAATGTCTAAAAACTATTTAATAAGTCAATAGAACCCAGTTCATGGTAGTGCAACAATAACAACAAAAAGTAAAAAATAGAATCTGAAGCTGCTGTTAGACAGCAATTTGTACAAGTGTCATAAATATATGACAGAGAGGAGAAAAAATTCCTTCCACCTAAATTGTCATCTGTGGGCTATTATACCAGGTACATGTATTTAGATACTTTCAATGAGTTACCAAAGGATCATACTCCAAAGTCATGTGTTGTTTGGGAATTCAAGCAGAGTGGCCTGATGTAGTAAGTATTCTGGTTTGGCTAACGAGCAAAATCTCAGGAAGAAAATCTAATCTGTCAGCTTCTTGATTTTGAGTAGTGTGACCTAAACTCACATATGCCAAGTTCTCTGCAATGCCAGGAGGCAGTTTTGGGGGATTTCATGCCACAGATACAGTTATAATTAATTTGATTTAGTCTTATTAAATCTTTTCAATGATCTGTGCCATATTTACCTATGTTAGAATAAACTAATTTAGATTTTTGTTTCCATGTGAGTGAATGTATACACACACATAAATACACATAAATATTTTCAAAAGCTTTTAGCTTTAATCTTTGCTAATGTTATAAGCATAAATACACCAAGACAATTCAACAGCAATACAAATAATACTATAATTGTTCTGTATAATTTGGCTCATTTTTGAGACTTGATATTAAATTTCTAGTGTGCCATAAGTCCTTAGATTCTTTATAGATAATATGTAACTGATGCCTTAGTCCATCTTAATGGGTATTACTTGCAGGCTTTACAGATGTTCATATTTGTGTAGTATCAGCAATACTACTACCAATGTTCCTAAACTTACAGTGCAGTTACACACAGATAAACACACTTTGAGTTGAAAATAATGTAATGGAGGACACGTTTAATACACCTAACCTGCCCAGTATCATAACTTAGTCTAGTCTACCTTAAACATGCCCAGGACACTTATGTTAGCTTAAAATTTGGCAAATTTCTAACACAAACCCTGTTTTATAATAAAGTGTTGGGTATCATACGGTTGTTTACCCTTGTGCTCACATGCTTACTGGGAGGTGTGGCCCGCTGCCACTGCCCATCAACCTGAGAGAGAATCACACCACGTATTGCTAGCCTGGAAAAAGATCAAAATTCAAAATTTGAAGTAGAATTTCTACCGAATGCATGTGGCTTTTGCATTACCACAGATTGAAAAATTGTAAGTTAAACGATTATAAGTTGAGACAGTCTGTATTCCTGCTACTATTTCTGGATACCCTGCAATAAAGCTGTAATATATTACATTATTTCCATTGTATAGATAATTTAAAATACAGGATATAATTTAACATTTCAAATTTTAATCTTTACCACTAAGTCAATAATAGAAAATTAATCTTTCAATGACATCAACTGATACAATTCTACTGTTCTTCTACTATTAAAAATATATATATAAACACATAAAAATTTATTTGTTTTATAAAATTGAGCATTTGATGTCATTATTCTATTTGTTCTACTATCCCATTTTGTTTCTTTTGCTATAGAAACACCTCACTCTTTGCTTGTAAGTCTTAGTTATGGAACATGGCTTTCCAGAAAAATAGTATATTTCCTAGCCTGACTTGCAACTACATATGGCCCTGTGGCTAAGTTCTTACTCATGGAATTTGAGTAGAAGAAAAGCAAGCAACTCTGAGATAATTTTCTCAGGCCCTCACTGTCTTTCTTCTGTCTTAGAGTCAAATATTTTTGTGACAGTGACAACAACATTGACTATGTAGATAAGGGCACCACTGTGAGGAAGATAGAGTGAAAAGATTCAAAGTTTGAGACACTTAATGATCTCATGAAGCTGCAGCTTCACTTTTTCTGAACTATTATGTGTTAATAATTTAAAAATTTTTTCTTCGTATTTGAGCCATGTATATTTTGAGATTCTTTATCAAGACAAGCTGTAAGCTAAACAATATGTTTTGTTTCAACAAAAATATGAAAACGTGGGTTATCTCAAATAATTTCCAGGGTTCTCCAAGAAATCTGAAAAGAAAAATCATTCAGAGTGTTGTATAGTGGTCATTTAACTATTTTTCATGTCTTAAAAAAGTTTTAAATTTTCTTCATATATCTGAGAAGCATATCTGAAAAGCAGGAACATATCATATTGCTTTTACTTGGATGTTTTTACAAATGATGAGTCAGTGTAATTAAAGTTTATTCTTTAGAGGTGGAAACAATAACAGTTTTTATATAATAAGTTTTGTATAATATTTAATCTTGTAATGAATTAAATTTTTTTTATTATACTACTAAAATATTTTGAATACCTAAAAACTACTTCTATTAAAAAAGAAGTAGATAATAAGTCAATTGAAGCAATAAAATGGAGTCATACAAAAAATGCTCAATTTAACAAAAGAAGGCAGAAAAAGAGAAAAACAAGAACTTAGAGATAAAGTCATACTTATTGGTAAGAAGCTTGATACTATTCCAACAAGATTGATAGCAAAGTAAAAATGTCCCTTCTCACCCACTACTATTTAGCATCATTATGCAAATCCTAGCTAATGCAACAGGATAAGAGAAGAAAATAAAAGGAATGCAGATAAGGGCGGAAGAAGCAAAACTGTCTTCGTTCACACATGACAGCTATATTTGCTCACAGATGACAGATTTTCCAGATTTGTCTAACTAGAAAATCTCAAATAATATACAAACTTAAAAAGTGTCTAGAGTTAATAAAAGATTACAGCAAGATCGTGAGATAAAAGGTTAATATATTTGGTAGTTAAACACACATCAACACTTACATATGCACCAAACTAAGGAAATTGCTTAGTTATAAATCTAGCAAAATATGTACAAAGAAATGTACAAAAGCAATTACCTAAATAAACAGATATTCCATGTTCATGGATATAAAGAGTTAATATTTTTATGTTGTTAGTTTTCCCTACTTGACTTATAGATTTAATGCAGTCCCAACAAAAACACCAAAAAGTTAGTTTGTAAGTTATAAAGTTTATGTGAAATAGCAAAAAAAAAAAAAAAAAAAAAAAAAAAAAAAAAAAAAAAAAAAAAAAAAAAAAAAAAAAAAAAAAAAAAAAAAAAAAAAAAAAAAAAAAAAAAAAAAAAAACAAAACAAGATTGGCAACACAATACCAAATATATAAATGTCAGAGTGGTACTACCTGACTTCAGGACTTACTATAAAGTTACTTACTAGCAAAACAACATAGTATTAGTGAAAGAATAGACAAATAGATGAATGGAATAAAGTATAGAGGCCAGAAATAGTTCCACAAATATATTGTCAACTAGTCTTTGACAATGAAGCAAAATTCAATGGATAAAGGACAGCTCTTTTAACAAATATTCTGGAACAACAACTAGAAAACCACATGCAAAAAAATTAAAAAGGAATCTAGGCACAGAACTTACACCTTTTATAAAAAATAACGAGGTAAATCATAGCTCTAAATGTAAAATAAAAAACTCTAAAACATCTAGAAGATAATTTAGGAGTACATATAGATCACTTTATATTTACCAATGAACTTTTGGATGCAACACCAAAAACACAAAACCTGAATGAAAGAATGAAATGTTAGACTTTACTAAAATTAAAAGCTTCTGCTTTGAGAAGACACTGTTAAAATAATGAACAGACAAGCAACAGATAGGGACATCTTTGTGAAACATATCCAATAAAGAACTACTACCAAAATATACAAATAACACTTAAATCTCAACAATAAGACAACAAACAACTAAATTTTAAAATAAGTTATCAGAACACATACTTCAGCAAAGAAAACATACAGATAACAAATAAATATATAAAAAAGATATTCAATATAATTTGCCATTCAGAATTGCAAATTGAAACGATGAGTCACCACCACACATATGTTAGAATGGCTAACATCTAAAACATTGACTGTACCAAATGCTGACATGTACGTGAAGCAATGAAGTGGAACTCTCATTCATTGCTGGTGGGAGTGGAAAATAAAGTAGCCATTTTGGAAGACAGTTTTATGGTTTCTTACAAAGCTAACCGTAGTCTTAACCATATGATCCAGAAAGAGAAACCAGGTATTTATTCAATTTGATTAAAGTATATGTTTATACAAAAAACCTACAAACAATTATAGTTTTGCTCATAATTGCCAAAAATCAAAAGTAGACAGTGTTCTTTAATAGGTAAATAGAAAAACTGTAGAAAAATAATCACTGATATAAAGAAATTGCCTAATAAAGTATTAAAAGACTTGAAGGAATCTTAAATTGATATTGCTAAGTGAAAGAAGTCAGTCTGAAAATACTACATATTGCTAATTCAAATTATATGACAACTTGGAAAGAAAAATTTGTAGAGACAGTAAATAGATAAGTGATGTTCAGGACTTTGGGGTTGGGGGAAGGGATAAATAAGGGAAGCATAGAGGGTGAAGAAAATATTCTGTGTGATACTGTAATGTTGGATACATAATGATGTTTTGTAAAGCCCATGGAGGTATACAAGACAAAGAGTAAACCCAAATATTAACTATCTTCCATAGTTAATATAATATTGATTCATCATTTAATATAAATGTTCTACACAATTGCAAGATGTTAATAATAAAGAAAGCTGTGTGGTTGGTGGTAAAGGAGGTAGCTGGAAACTCTTGATAGTCTTTTTGTAAAATATTTTCTAAAAAATAAAGTCAATTAAAATATACTACCTGGTGAAATACTGAAATGTTCAAAATATTTTAAAATTTATTCCCTCATTTGATAGTTTTAGTGTTTATATGCATCCATAAAATAATAAAATGTTAATATTTTTATTTCAGTCTGCTTAGAAAATGTAATGATTCTTAACTCT
>PVKP010028699.1:0-29828 GCA_004027715.1 Plecturocebus donacophilus | reverse complement strand
TCCTCTAATACCCCCCACCCATCCGACAGGCCCCAGTGTGTGATGTTCCCCTCCCTGTGTCCATATGTTCTCATTGTTCAGCTCCCACTTATGAGTGAGAACACACGGTGTTTGGTTTTCTGTTCTTGTGTCAGTTTGCTGATAATGATGGTTTCCAGCTTCATCCATGACCCTTAAAGGACATGAACTCATTCTTTTCTATGGATGCATGGTATTCCATGGTGTATATGTGCCACATTTTCCTTGTCCAGTCTATCATTCATGGGCACTTGGGTTAGGTCTATGTCTTTACTATTGTGAAAAGTGCCACAATAAACATACATGTGCATGTGTCTTTATAATAGAATGATTTATAATTTTGCTGATCTTTAGTCAATGAAAAACGCTTCAAGAAATACAGTTATAATGATTTATGAGTTATGAGTGCCTTCTTCCTCAATCACCATTCTGTAGAAAGATAGTAAATATATTCTGCATTTTTTTTATATTTTCCTGACTTTTAATCATATTAAGACCATGGGTTTTTAAAAATATTTTATCAATACATTATGAAGGCATATCTGTCAACATATAAGACCAAAGCATATTGTATTTAACAAATAACATGCTTGATAACTTTTTAAATTTTAACCATAGAAAATGGGATCTCTATTTGTATTATCTAACAGATTCAAAAGTGATAGGGATGTCCAAGCTAAATCTTCCCCGAAAAGGAGCATCCCTGAATATCACCACTCAACAGCACCTACTAATTCAGAATTATTTAGAAACCACTGGTATTACTAAAGAAAAAAATGACTCAATAATGCTTGTTACAACAAAGCAAGAAAGACTATTCAGGACAATCATGTTTGCTACAGGGGCCACTGCAATGGGATTTTGCAGTGGGATAGAGAGATTGGGCTCAAATCCTAACACAGCATACCAAGTGGGAGCTTATAGGCAGAGCATAGAGTCGGGGGTAGTGGGTGGAAAATTACTCAGAGGAAATGTCAGGGGTACGGAGGATTCTGGCTAAACTGACTTAATGGGGTTTTTGCTGAAGACAGGCCAGGGTGGCCAGACATTCCCTGGAGGATGGTGGAGGATGAAGAACCTAATAAGATATTGAGGTAATCTGGTATCAAGAATGGGAAGTTCTGGTTAAAATGGTTTAGCAAAGTTCTTGCTGAAACTGGATTTTACAAGGACGTGCACACATAGATGTAGAAGAAGCTTCAGGAGCCAGGCTAACGTTTGTTTAAGCAATATTTGTTAGTATTCTGAAATAGAAAAAATAGTATAAAAAAACTTCTAGATTATAAAGCTAAAATGAGATGATTTTGAAAGTATTTTGAAATACAAAACAGTTATCTAAACACAATCTAAGATAATCTCAGCATTTCTTTTTCCTGGGCCAGAATGTACAAATTAAGGACAGTGTGGGATGGGGAGTTGGGGAGGGCTAACATGGGGAGAAATGCCAGATATAGGTGATGGAGAGGAAGGCAGCAAACCACATTGCCATGTATGTACCTATGCAACAATCCTGCATGTTCTGCACATGTACCCTAAAACCTAAAACACAATAAAATACATATTAAAAAAAAAGAATTTCTTAATTTCCCACTTTGTTCATTATATGCTGTACCTTGTAACAATCATTCTATTCATCCAAGTGGTGATCTTAACTCAACATACTTAAATACCTTATGCAACATTATGTATTATGGATGCAGAATTTATTCTATTGACAAGACTAATTACCAAGGAAACTTTGAAACAATAGCCCAGACTTTAACTCTGTGGTTGGTATAGGAAGCTGGCAGTTTTCTTTTTCCTGGTCCTTCACCAACATATTAATATTTCTGGCTGTTAACCTCATGCCTTCACGTGGCAAACGGAGGATTGCTCTTAAAGTTTCTTGTTGCTCCAACAACCCAGACAGGTGAGCTGTTATTTGTCTTACTTTCTGACCTCTGGCAATCTGCAAGCCAAGCACATTAAAGTTGCTTGAAATTTTTTATTTAAATGTCAGGATCCCTGCAGGACATTGTATTTTCTCAAAGTATGAGGAACCCTGATGTTTCTTTGGCCCTCACTACCTTTGCACTGTTGTCTATTTTTCTTTCTGAAAGTCACCTTTTATCTCTAATAATAATAACTAAACCAGTTTTCTGATTCTAAGCTTTATGTCAGTGGAACAGTTTTATTACAATTATAAATAATAATAACATTTAAAAAATAAACTACAAATATATCCAGTGGGGCTAGGTCATAATGTGATGTCACTTTCTTCAAATCACTGAGAGATGCAGAAACATTCCAACATTCACCATGCACGGAGCATTATGCTAGACATTGTGAAAGATACAAATAAATATGAAACCATTACTTTTAAAATCCTTCTTCTTTCCCTTTCTCCCTTTTCTCTTTTCTTCCTTTACTCCTTTCTAAAATAGTATACTCCTAGTAATTGAAACCTGTTTCTTATCATTGAACTCCTTCATTTTGAAGAGAACTGAGAGAGATAAACACATTTTTCTTAGGCAGTGCCTCCTGCAGTAAATTCTTCTCTATGTGCATTTATTTGCCAATCCTTTAAAACATTAACTAGAAATAGTTTCATCAATAATGCACAGTGCTCATTCAAAATGCTTATGATTGAATGGACAATAAAATTAAAACAAAATCATATGAAACAAGTTTTCTTTAGGATCAATTCTGTTTTTCTCCTTATTCGAGTTTTGATTTCAGAACAAATGCTACTCAGCATTCAAAATACCTACAAAAATCAAATGGAATTGTATTGAATTTGATAGTAATTTATTTCTCCAAGCAAAAATCCATTAAAAATCTCTATATGCATCACTAAATTATTTTATTACCAACAATAAATGTCTCTTGACTCTAGTTGCAATGGATGTAGATAGATACAAGGTAACTAACTGAATTACAATTATATCCTTTAGGGCACAGGCCTAGTAAATCTCAATGTATGAGTCAGACTGAAAATCATTTTCTTCCACTTTAGAATGTGAATGTTTTTATTAAAATATTAATTAAATGTTTTCACAGGATAATTGTAAACCTGCTCCTTTGAGTTAAATGTTAATGCTGAAAAATTGTGAATATCACTGATCATTCAGATAAGAAAAGTATATAAGAATTTTAAAAAGGTTTGTAATATTCAGCAGGAATTAACTTTCTCCCAAAGAAATTTGCTGTTTGTTTTGAGAATATAATTATACATTGGATCAGGTTCATAAATAACAGAAAACATCAATGCCTAGAAAATTTGCATGAAATTGGTTCTATCTTTTTCATGATTTTCTCTAGCAAGGATAATTCAAATGCCTTCCTGCCTAGAGAAATCTGACCATCTATATAATAGCTGGAAGCACCAATCCAGTCATATTATTCACATATGCTGCCAACATTGACTTTTGTGTCAGTCTTCCTAATTGTTTTAGGACTACACAGTACTCCAGGGAGTTAGACGGTGGCCCACTTTTCTTCTTGTCCACAGAGTATTTCCATTACTGCATACTGAGTAAATAATTTAGAAATGAGACCAATGTGTTTTGCATATTACAAACTGGCTTATAAAAAAATTTTATAAGGACACACAAGGACCCTCAGAGCATGTGGGCCAGCAGTTCTCATGGTGTCATCTACAGATCTCTAAAGGAAACCCAAGTTGTTTTTAGGAAGTTTATGAGATTAAAAACTATTTTTGAAATAATATTATGATTTTTTTAACCTTATTCACTGGGTTAACATTTGTATTAATGATGCAAAACAAATGGTGGGTAAATCTACTGGCACTTAGCATAACCTCAGGGCACCAAACTGTACTAATAGTCCTTTTCTTTTTTTTTTTTGCCATCTGCCATTCACAAAGAAAAAATGTCAGTTACACTCAAGAATGTTCTTGATAAAGCAGTAAAAATATTTAATTGTCTAAAATGTCTATATTGAAACCAAGTTACTTTTAATATTCTGTGTGACGAAATGGGAGGTATATATAAAGCACTTCTGTAGCATATCTAAGTACAATGGCTGTTTGGAAGTAAATGACTCATGCCATTGTTTAAAATGGAAACTGAATTAGCTTTCTTTTTTCTCATGAAACAAAAGTTTTATTGTTGAAAATAAATTTGAAAGGACAAAACATGGCCATACAGACTTGCAAATTTAACAATCTTTTTCTCAAAAATAGAGTGGACTTGTCACTGTCAGGAAAACAACTGATGTTATTATTTTATATTACAAAATTTGAGCTTTCAATCAAAACTTAGCATTTAGGAAAATATACCTACAACTGGGAGCTTATAAGTGTATTTGCAAGTGTAACTTCCATATTAATTGGTGAAATGTGTCAACATTGGGAACATCTGCATAACTCAGTGATCCAATATTTTCCAAATGACCATTACATTATGACACAGAATTGTGCATGGGTAAGAGTCATTCAACATACAAGGTCAGGAGACTTGACTATAACAAAGAATAAAACATTCATTGATAAGGTTGCAGATCCCATAGTTCATCTCACTTATAAGAAGAAAAAAAAAACACCGAGTTTTTGTGTAAAAACCAAAGAATATTTATATCTTCTTAGAAAAGCAATTAAAATACTTCAACTCTGAATCTCTGTGAGTCTGAACTTTCTTTATGTACTTAAATAAAAACAACATATTGCTTATAATTGAATGCAGAAACAGATATAAGACCCAGCTATATCCCAATAAACCAGATATTGAAAAGGAATAAAGCCCACTTGATTGTAGTGAACTAACTTTTCTTTGTGCTGCTGGATTTGGTTTGCAAGTGTTTTGTTGAGAATTTTTGTGTCTATGCTCATTGGAGATGTTGAATTACAGTTTTCTTTTTTTGTTGTGTTTTTGCCAGGTTTTGGTATCAGAGTGATGCTGGGTTTCATAGAATGATTTAAGGGGCAATCTCTCCTCTTCAATTTTTGTGACTGGCTTCAGTAGGATTCACACCAGCTCTTCTTTGTACGTCTGACAGAATTTGGCTCTGAATCCATCTGGTTCAGGGCTCTTTTTGGTTGTTAGATTTATTTTGTTATTGACTCAATTTTGGAAGTTGATATTGAAGTTTCAAAACTTCAGGGTTTTGAATTTTTCTGATTCAGTCTTGAAAGATTGTATGTTTCCAGAAATGTATCCATTTCCTCTAGTTTCCTAGATTGTGTACATAGAGGTTTTTATAATATTCTGAAGATTCATAATATTTCTGTGGGATTGTAATGTTACCTTAGTCATTTCTGATTTTGTTTATTTGGATCTTTTCCCTTTTTTTTTTTCTTAATATAGCTAATGGTCAATCAATCTTGTTTATTCTTTCAAAAAATTTATTTTTGGTGTTGTCAAACTTTTGTATGAATTTTCAGTTCTGAGTTTCATTCCGTTGTGTTTGATTTTTGTTATTTTTGTCCTCCTACTTTGGAGCTAGTTTGTTGTGTTTCTAGTTTTAGGTGCAATGCTAGATTGTTAATGTGAGATCTTTTCAACTTCTTGATATAGCTGTTTAGCACTATAAACATTCCTCTTAACACTGCTTTTGCTGCATCCCAGAGATTTCGGTATGTGGTATCTGTTTTCATTTATTTCAAATAATTTTCTAATTTCTGCCTTAATTTCATTGTTTACCCAAAGTCATTCAGGAGCAAGTTGTTTGCTTGCTATGTAATTGTGTGGTTTTGAGAGATCTTCATGGTATTGTGTATTTTTATTTCACTGTGGACCAAAGTTTGGTTAGTATGACTTTGATTATTTTTACTTTACTGAGTCTTATTTTATGGCCAGGAATATGGTTGATCTTGGAGTATGTTTTATGTACAAATGAGAAGAATATATATCCTGTGGCTGATGACTGGAGTGTTCTGTAGATGTTTATTGGGTCTAACTGGCCAAGTGTCAAATTTAAGTACAGGATTTCTCTGTAAGTTTTCTGTCTCTATGATTCTAATACTGTCAGTGGGTGTTGAAGTCTCCCACTATTATTGTGTGGGTGCCTAAGTATTTTTATAGGCATACAAGTGCTTGTTTTATGAATCTGGGTGCTCCAATGTTGGGTCCATATATATTTAGGATAGCTAAGTCATCTTGTTGAATTGAACATTTATCTGTCATCATGTAGTGTCCTTCTTTGTCTTTTTTTTTTTTTACCGTTGTTTACTGTTTTTTAGTTTGTTTTATCTAATGTAAGAATAGTTATCCCTGCTCTTTTGTGCTTTCCATTTGTGTGATAGTTCTTTCTCCATCTCTTTACTTTGAGCCCATGGGTGTTGGTATGTGTTAGATGGGTCCTCTGAAAATAGCAGATGGATGAATCTTGTTTTTAAATCCAACATGATATTCTGTGCCTTTTAAGTGAGGCATTTAGATCATTTATTTAATGTTGATATGTGAGGTTTTTCTCCCATTGTGAAGTTGTTAGCTAGTTGTTTTGCAGTTTCTATTGTGTAGTTGCTTAAAAGTGTCTGTCAGCTATGTACTTATGTGTGGTTTCATGGTAGCAGGTATTGTTCTTCCATGTCCATGTTTAGTACTCCCTTAAGAATATCTTCTAAGATCGGTCTAGTAGTAATAAATTCCCTTAGTAATTGCTTGTCTGAAAAAGATTTTATTTCTTCTTCACTAATTCAGTGTACTGTGACAGGATATAAATTTTTTTGTTGGAGTTTCTTTTCTTTCAAAATGCTGAAAATAGGTCCCCAGTTTCTTCTGGCTTGTAGGATTGCTGCAGAGAAATCCACTGTTAGTCTAATGGAGTTTCCTTTGTATGTGATTTGCACTCTTTCTCTAGCTGCCTTTATGATTTTTTTTCTTTAGTGTTGACTTCAGACAATCTGGTAACTATATGCCTTAGTGATATTTGTTTTTTATAGTATCCAGCATGTCTTATCTGGATTTCTTATATCTGGATATCTACTCATTTAGCAAGGTAAGGAAAATTTTCAATTGCATTTCAAAATTCCTTAAGTGAGCTTTTCAGCCTCAGTAGCTTTGATTGATTTTTTAAGATGTTTATATCTCCTTACTTCTCTGATTACTTTACAAGTTTATTTGTGCTGATTTTCAAACTTATCTTGAACCTCATTGAGCTTCCTTGCAATCCATTCTTTGAATTCTTCATCTGTCACTTCTGTGCTTCCATATTGGTTAGGGATCACTGCTGGAGAGCTACAGTGATATTTTGGTGATGTCACAACATTCAGATTCTTTATCATGGAAGAATTCTTACACTGGTTTCTTCTTATCTAGGGAGAATTGTGTTGGGTAGAGTCTTTTGGGTTTTATTCTGTAGACCCATACACTTCTTTTGGCAGGCTTTGTATTAGGCTGTTCATTTCAACCTATAGGCCACTGAATGGCATTTGCAGTTAAGAGTCAGCTCCCGCACAAGTAGGTGGGTATAGACATGATCTCTGCTTACTGTAAGGTACTTTGTGTTCACAAGCCCACATGCAACATTATATATAATGGGCAAAATCTGGAAGCATTCTACATATTGAAACAAGTCTAGGATGCCCATTCTCACAACTCCTACTCAACACAGTACTGGAAGTTTTAGCCTGAACAATTAGCCAAGAAAAAGAAATACAAAGCACTCAAAGGGAAAAAGAAGTCAGATTATCTCTTTGTTGATATGATTCTATAACTAGAAAATACTAAAGACTCTATCAAAATGTTCCTAGAGCTGATAAACAACTTCAGTATAATTTCAGGGTACAAAATCACTCCAAAAAGTTAGTAGCATTTCTACATATCAATAACATTTGAGGGCCAAATCAAAAACACAATTCTATTTACAATACCCTCACACACACACACACACACACACACACACACACACACACACACACACACTCAAATACTTAGGAATACAACTAACCAAGGAGGAGAAAGAGCTCTACAAGAACTATAAAACACTGCTGAAAGAAATCAGAGACAACACAAACAAATGAAAAAACATAAACATTCAATGCATATAGATCAGAACAATCAATCTCATTAAAATGGCTGTACTACCCAAAGCAACTCACAGATTCAATGTGATTTCTATTAAATTACCAGCATCATTTTTCTCAGAAATAGAAAAAAATCTACCCAACAATTCATATGGAATCAAAAAGAGCCTGAATAGCCAAAGCAATTCTAAGCATAAAGAACTAAGCTGGAGGTATCACATTGCTGGATTTCAAACTATACTACAAAGTTGTAGTAAACAAAACACCATGGTATTGGTACCAAAAAAAAACAGACATATAGACCAATGGAATAGGACAGAGAACCCAGATAAAGCTGCACACCTACAGTGATCTGATCTTTGACAAATTAGACAATAAAAAGCAATAAGTAAAATATTTCCTATTAAATAAATTGTACTGGGATTACTGACTAACCACATGTAGAAGACTGAAACTGGTTGCCTTTCACCATATACAATAATTAACACAACATGAATTAAAGGCTTAAAGGTAAGACCTAAAACTATAAATGCCCTAGAAGAAAACCTAGGATATAACATTCTGGGAACAAACCTTGGCAAAGATTGAATGATAATGTCTCTAAAAGGAATTGCAACAAAAACCAAAACAGAAAATTAAACTAAAGGGCTTCTGCTCAGTCAAAGAAACTACAACTGAGTAAATGGACAACCTACAGAAGAGAGAAAATATTTGCAAACTATGCATCCAACAAAGTTCTAATATCCAGAGGATAAGTAACTTAAACAATTCAACAAGCAAAAACCAAATAACTCTATTAAAAACAAGGACAATGAATATGAACAGACATTTCTCAAAAGAAGACATACATGCAATCAACAAATACATGAAGAAATGCTCAATATCACTAATCATTAGATAAATGTAAATCAAAAACTACAATGAGATGCCCTCTCACACAATCAGAATGGCTACTACTAAACAGCAAAAAATTACAGATATTGGTGAGGTTTTGGAGAAAAGGAAACACTTATACACTGTTGGTGGGAATGTAAATTAGTTCAGCCACTATAGAAAGCAATTCAGTGATTTCTTAAAGAATTTGGAATAGAATTTAAAATCTCAAATAATTTAAAATTTCTCAAAAAAAATTAAAATACAATTTCAAAATAAAATGTAAAATTGAATTTTAAAATAGAATTTAAAATTGATCCAGCAATCCCATTACTGAGTACATACCCAAAGGAAAATAAATCATTGTGCCAAAAAGATACATGCAGTTGTGTGTTTATCAGAGCGCTATTCACAACAGCAAAGTGAATCATTATTACTAAGTGAAAGAAAGAATGAAATCATGTCCTTTGCAGCAACATGGATACAGCTGGAGGCCATTATCATAGGTGAATTTATGCAGGAACGGAAAACCAAATACTGTATAGTCTCACTAATAAGTGAGAGCCAAACATTGAGAATACATGAACATAAAGATAGAAACAACAGATACTAGAGACTTCTAGAGAGTGGGAAAGTAGGAAGGAGGGCAAGAGTTGAAAAATTACCTGTCAGGTACTCTGCTCACTACCTGGGTGATGGGATCATTCATATACTAATATTTAGCGACACACAATCTACCCATGTAACAAATCTGTACACATATCCCCTGAATCTAAAACAAAAAATAAAAGGGCAAGAAACAAAGAAAGAAAGAAGGAAAGAAACAAAGAAAGAAGTAAAGAAAGAAAGAAAGACAAAGAAAGAAAGCAAGCAAGCAAGCAAGCAAAAGAAAGAAAGAAAGAAAAAGAGAGAATGAAGGAAGCAGGGAGAGAAGGAGGGAAGGAGGGAGAGAAGGAAGAAAGAGAGGAAGGGAGGGAAGGAAGAAGGAAGGAGGAAGGAGGTGTAAGGTTTGTTTCTGAGGATAAAACGAAGAAACTGAGGCCAGCACCAAAATAATCCAATGCAAGGGAATTTATTAAGGCTACCGGGTGAGGTTCTGCGGTCCGCACAGGAGGGGCCAGAGAAGTCGTGCGGACTCCTCTTAGACAGAGGGTTTTATAGGGAGTGAAACAGCTCCATTGGTTGTGGGAGAGCAAGACTGCTATTCGGTAAGTTACAAGCCTTGACCTAGGACTTGGCTTGTTGTTGGTTGGAATTACTTGCCTGCTATTGGTTGTTAAGACTCGACTACTATTGGTTGTTAAGACTTGGCTGCTATTGGTTGTTAAGACTCAGCTGCTATTGGTTGTTAAGACTCAGCTGCTATTGGTTATTAAGAAGCTATGGTTGCAGCACCTTGTTTGCATACTGGGCTCTTTAAGAGAAGACCAGGCTGTGCGAGCAAGGGAGAGGGGAACATGCCCGAGCATGTCTGAGCTTGCTCGGGGCTTGTAAAAGGAAGGAAAAAAAGGAGGGGGGGGTGTCAGAGCTCCCAGCCAGGCAACCGGCCTTACAGGAGGGAGGGAAGAAGGGAGGAAGGAGGGAAGGAGGGAGGGAAGAAGGAAGGAAGGAAAATATTTGAAGACATAAGGGCTGAAACTTACCACATTTGATGAAACAAATGAACATACACATCGAAGAGGTTTAACAAACTCCAAGAAGGATAAACTCAAAGAGAGGCACACCAAAACACATTATAGTCAAATTGTTGAGAACCAAAAGCATAGAGAAAAATCTTGAAAGCAATAAGAAAAAAACAGCTCTTCCTCTAAACAGATTCCTCAATAAAATTATTAGTAATTTCTCATCAGAAATCTTGGAAACTAGAAGGGAGTGGAAAGACATACTTAAAGTGCTAAAAGAGAAAAAAAAAGACCATCAAGAATTCTTTAACTAGAAAAAGTAGCCTTCAGAAATGAAGTAGAAATAGACATTTTCAGGTAAACAAAACCTGAGGCAGTTTTTTGCTTGTATACCTGCCCTTTAAGAAATGCTAAAGGGAGTCCTTCAAGGTAAAATCAATGGACATTAGATAGTAACTAGAAACCATATGAAGAAATGAAGAACTCTAATTACATAGGAAAATAAATAAAATAAAGGTGACCTTATATAAATTAAATAAAATAAAAAGGATAAAAAATAAATAAAAGAACTCTAATTACATAGGAAAATAAATAAAATAAAGGTGTCCCTATAGAATGGTGTTTCTGTTTTAGAATTTTTTTTGAAGCAAAATCATATGTTACACGTTGATCTCTGCATGGTTTACCTACCTGCACATTATGTTTGTGGGAGTCATCTACACTGCTGGGTATAACAGCAGTTTGATCATATTCACTGCTGTATGGTCTTCCACTATATAACTATGCCATGACTTATGTGTTTGTGCTGTTGTTGATGGACATTAGTGTTGTTTCTTTTTTGAGGATATAATGAATAATACTGATATAAATATTTATATAGAAGCCTTGGTGCACATACAAATATTTCTTTAAGGTATATAAGTGAGTGCAACGACTGGTTCACAGGTACTCATATGTTCAACTTTAAGAGAGCATGCCTACTCAAACAGCACATGAAATTTCCAGAATTTTCATATTTCTGCCAACACCTTGGTTTTTTCCATTTCGGCCATTGTAGTGGGTGAAGTTAGTATTAACACATTGTGGTTCTACTTTATAATTTCCTAATCCTAAAAAGAATATCTTTTTACTATGTTAATTAACTATTTAGATATCTTCTTTATAAAGTGTCTTTTTAAGACTTTTGTACATTTTACTACTGAGTTTTTTTTCTAAATGACTTGTTGGAGTACTTTCTATATTCTGGATGTTAGTCTTTTGTAGGCTCTGTGTTTTACAAAGGATCTTATCCTATATGCTTATATCTTTACAATTTAATAACATAGTTTCATGACAAATTTTAAATTTTCAATTAGTAATTTTTTTCAATCTTTTTTCTTACGATTAGAGTATATTTATTTAATACTTAAGATATCTTGCTTATCATATGGTCACAAAAATATTCTAATATATTCTCGAACTGTGCTGTCCAATACAATGACAAGTAGTCACATATTAAATATTTAAATTTATATTAATTAAAAATGAAATTTAGGTTTTTTTACTCAGTCACACTAGCTACATTTCATGTCCTCAGTAGCATGTGGCTAGTGGCCACTGTAAGGCTGGTTGCCTTGCTGGGAGCCCGGACACACCCCCCCCCTTTTTTTCCCTTTCACAAGCCCCGAGCAAGCTCAGACATGCTCAGACATGTTCCCTTCTCCCATGCTGGCACAGCCTGGTTTCCTCTTAAAGAGCCCAGTATGCAAACAGGGTGCTGCAACCATAGCTTCCTAACAACCAATAGCAGCTAAGCCTTAACAACCAATAGCAGCTAAGCCTTAACAACCAATAGCAGCCGAGTTTTAACAACCAATAGCAGTCGAGCTTTAACGACCAATAGCAGGCAAGTAATTCCAACGAACAACAAGCCAAGTCCTAGGTCAAGGCTTGTAACTTACCCAATAGCAGTCTTGCTCTCCCTCAACCAGTCGAGCTGTTTCACTCCCTATAAAAACCCCTGGTCTAAAAATAGCCCAAGTCACTCCCTATAAAACCCCCTGTCTGAGAGAAGTCAGTGCGACTTCTCCGGCCCCTCCTGTCTGGACTGCAGAACCTCACCCAGGAGCCTGAATAAATTCCCTTGCATTGGATTATATTGGTGCTGGCCTCAGTTTCTTCATTTTATCCTTGGAAACAGACCTCACAGCCACCATGCTAGATGACACAGATGTAGGATAGTATCATCATTACAGAAAGTTTCACTGGACAGCATTGTTCTCTAACTGTTCCATAATTAAATCTACAAGCTACCCAGAATTGATCATTGTGCATAGTATCCACTAAGGATAAAGATCCTTTTTCCATGTGTGAATATCCAATGAACTCAATGCTACTTATTGAAAGATCAACCTTCCCTGCTGCTCTGCAGGGTCACCTTTATCATAAATGAGGGGACTATATGTGTGTGATCTTTTCATGGACCCTCTAACTCTATTCCATTGGTCTGTCTAGTCATAGATTTAAAATGACAGTTTACTTATGGTAGCTTTGTAGTAGATCTTAGTAGTGTGAAAACTACATTTTTTTTCTTATTCAATATGAAATTCATTAATATTGGGCTTTGCATTTCATATAAATGTGAAAATCAGCTTGTCAAATTCCATAAGAATATTTCTGGATTTTTATAGTCATCTTGCTGATTATATTAATCTATACAGGAATAAATGACATGTTTACTATATTAAATCTTTTAATCCATTAGCATTGTCTTAACTTCTAAGAATAATTTATAAATTTTTATTCAGAGGCCTTTTCTGGTTAACTACTGCTACTTACCAAACTACTTAAAAACCTATTGGCATAAAACAGCTATGTTTTCATGCTCATAGATTCTGTGGATTAGGAATTCAGAAAGGACACAGTGGGGATGCCTTACCTCTCTCTGCTGCATCATGTCTGAGGCCTCAGCTGGAAAGACTTTAGAATCACCTAGTGGCTCTTTCATTTGTGTATCTACCACATGCCTGGGAAGACTCAAAATCGGGGCTTAGCTGGGGCTGTTGACTGGAACACCTACACACTGCCTCTCATATGGCTGAGGTTTCTCGTAGCATGGAAGATGGTTTCTGAGTGGAAGAATCCTATCATGAAACCTTCAGGAATCAAGGATTCCCAATGAACCAGGTGAAAACTCAAAAGTCTCACAATAAGTGTCACTTCTATTGCCTTCTATCCACAAGTTTGTAAAAAATACCAGGCCAAATTCAAGGGAAGAAGCCGTAAAGTTCACATTTATTGGAAAAATCCTGTACACATTTTATTATTTCTAAGTATTTCTTATACTTTGTCGTTATAGTGAATGGTATTTGTTCTCAATTCAGCTGTTGTTTTCGGGCCAGTATACGAAGGTAAAATTGACTTTTTATATTGACCTTACTAAATTCATTGATTTTTAATAATTTAGATTATTCTGGATTGTTTTAAGAATATGAATAGGTTGTTTATTAAAAATTGATATAGCCTACTTTATATTTAATATTATTTCTCATATATTTGGGTTTAAATTTAGCATCTTACTATTTGTGTTTTACTTGTGCTGTCTGTTCTGTTTTCCCTATTTTCTTACCAGAAAATATTTTCTGTTGTTATATTAATTGTTCATTTTATATTATTTCACTTTTCCCGTCTATTTGCATATTAATTATATGCATGATTTTACCTGATCTGATTGGTTCCCTTACAGATGAGAACACACATATTTGGACTTATTAGTTTTCCATATAAATTAGTAGTTTTACCCTTTAGCAATGATCTCACATTGAGCTGTGGATAGGTTATAAATTGGGAACAGGAGAGAAGGGTCATACACTGTAATAAGACCAGACATTCACATCTGCGACTGCCTCAACACCTATACACTGCTGATACTATTCACAGTTATATCCAGGCTACAGATTCAGAAAGCACAAAAGAAAGTCATGAGAATTCCAACAGAGGGGACAAGCAAACATTTCACAACAGAAAAAAAAGGTAAAATTTTAAGACTGAAGATCAGAGTGTCTGAAAGTTTTCCTTAATGCTAAGGTGATTAAAGTGATTTAGAAAAGATAAAGATGTACATAAACAAATATAAGCTTCCAAAAAGAATTGCTTCAGTTTTGCAATTGAGTGGATGGAGGATGAGATTCAGAGGACAAAAAGAAAAGCCAGTGACCTGGGAGATACCCTAACTGCCAATTCCCTGTAATCATCAATGTGAAGAATTAGACTATACTAAGCTACAGTAAATTATATGAGAGAATGAGAAAACTGAGAAGATAGTTTTTTGTCTTCAGTTTTTTTGTCTTCTCTAACTAGTTTTTTGCATTCTCTGGTCATAAGAGAGTAGCGAATTCCATGTCTTCATTCTTTTATTACACTTTGAACTGTATTGCAGGCCTCTACTCTCTATGTTTCTATTGTAAACCAAAAATAAATCTTAATCCCCCCACAAACAACTGCACAGGTCCACTCTTGGCCATGGGAATGCTAAAGAAACCTAAAAAATTGAATCCCTGGACATCATGAGAAAGGAGGTCAGACGTACCTTGTTATACCACCTTTTTTTTTAGAATTTAGGCACAACCAACCAGCATTAAGGTTACAATAGAGATCATAAGACTGACAAAACAGACTGTTTGTGGTGATAAGATACCAAATTATAAACAAGAGCTAGGGCTGTGTAAGACAAGGGTTAAGTTACATCATACAAACCATGAAGTCACTCATCCTGGCTCAGAATAAACCTTTTCAAATTATTTTACATAATTTTGTTTTTACATTAATACCACCATTCTGAATTCTGTTCACATTTAAGACCCAGACTCTGCTTCTTGGAGAGTTCCTCCATTCACAGGTATTGCCTCATATAAACTCATAGTAAGAGATATATGGGAGTATCAGCTGGGTGTGGTGGCTCACACCTGTAATCCCAGCATTTTGGGAGGCCAAGGCAGGTAGATGTCTTGAGATCAGGAGTTCAAGACCAGTCTGGCCAACATGGTGAAACCCTGTCTCGACTAAAAAAAACAAAAATAAACAAGGCATGGTGGTGCATTCCTGTAATCCCAGCTACTCGAGAGGTTGAGGTGGGAGGATCACTTGAACCCAGGAGGCAGAGGTTGCAATAACCCAAGATCATAACACTGCACTCCAGGCTGGGCAACAGAGTGAGACTCCATCTCAAAAAGAAGACATATACAGGAGAATCTAGGAGTAGGAGTACCTATACATTCATCAATTTTAATCTAAAGAAGAGATTTTGAAATATATTTATGAATATACATTAACCACTATCTGTATTTCTACCATACAGTCAAATGATTACTATACTCAAATAAATTCAATTTACATCACCTCACATAGTTAACATTTTTGTGTATCTGGTAAAAAGCACCTGAACTTTATTCCCTTAGCAAATGCTTCATATACAACACAATATTATTATTAGCTGTAGTCTTCATTCTGTACATTAGGTCTGTTGATGAAAAGAGTGAAACTCTGTTAAATATTTTTAGAGATTTATTCTGAGCCAAATATGAGTGACCATGGCCTGTGACATAGCCCTCAGGAAGTCCTGAAAACATGTGCCCAAGGTGGTCAGGCTACAGCTTAGTTTTATATATTTTAGGGAGGTATGAGACATCAATCAAATACATTTAAGTAATACACTGGTTTGGTTCAGAAAGGTGAGAAGATAACTCAAAGTGGAGGCTTCCAGGCTATAGGTAAATTTGAACATTTTCTGGTTGGCAATTGGTTGAGTTTATCGCAAGACCTAGGATCAATAGAAAGGAATGTTCAGGTTAAGATAAAGGATTGTGGAGACTAAGTTTTATTGTGTAGAGGAAGTTGTTAGATAGGAGACTTCAGAGAGAGAGAGAGCAGGTTGTAAAATGTTTTTTTATCAGACCTAAAAGAGTACCTGGCTCTTAGCTGATCATCTCCTGGATCTGGAAAGAAATGAAGGAAAACAAAAGGGAAAGAGGATTCTCTACAGGATGTGGATTTTTCCCGCAAGAGACTTTGCAGGGTAATTTCAAGATATGGCAAGGAAACACATTTTGGGGTAAAATATTTTTATTTTCTTCCTTGTTATGGCTGAGTCAGATTGGAAAATAAGTCACAACATATAGGGTTAAATAAAACCCATCTGATGAGAATTTATGGTTTGTAAGGCATGACTCCCTAGACCCCTTAGGTAGGAAATTGGGCAAGATAAAAAAAAATCAGAGCTTATTCCTCAGTCCCCACTCTTGGCCAAAAAGCATTCCATAGAATGCATGTACAAACCAACAAACAGCTGTACATCCAATGGCACTAGGAAGGCTTATTCCTAGAGTTGTCTGATGTGGCCATCTGGCAGGGGGCCCACAGTGCTAGGAAGGCTTGTTCCTAGAGTCCTCTGATTTGATGGTAATAGTTTTAAATATTAGCGATTTGGGTAATGAAGGAGGACATGATTTGACCTGATGTGATAGCCAATTGTTTAAGAGGTGAAATGGAGGCAGGCCTCAAATTTAGTCTTTAAAAAATCCTAGATCATATCTATTTTGCAAGCTATCATGATCTGGGTCTTTAGTTGTGCCTTCCACCTTTTGCTGTATCTGGCATGACATTTACAAGAGATACATAATGCTGATACAGTGACAAATACCATAAAGATAGCAAAGATTAGGTGTACAAGAAGGTTACAGTTAGAGTTAGAGGGCAGTAAACAGCCCAATCAGCCAGGAGAAACCCTGCATATATCATCATATTTTTTTATTAGACTCACAATGTATTTACCCTCCTTATTAAGGGTTATTTGAATCCCGTAATAAGTTGAGACATTGATCACCACCTGCAAGGGTCTGGGCTTCTGTCCTGCAAACCCTGACTCCAAGACAGATGAATAAATGTTCTCAAACACACAAAGTACAGTGAATGAGTTGGCTAGGGAGGCCGTCAGCTGCTCTCAGAGGACGATTGTAGCTACCTAACCCTTTACTAGCTGTTCCTCCTTGCATTTATTCAGTATAGATTTAATAACAGAGGTTCTAAGTCAGCATGCTTGTGGATAATTAACATGGTTAAAAGAGTGGTTTTACGAATGATAAAAGCTTTGGTTTCAGAGCCCAGAGTGAACACTATGGGTAATCCCCCTTCAACCACCCTGAGAGGACCATCCAGCACAAAGTTTACGTGAGTAAACAAGTAGTTAGAGTCAAAGGAATGTGGGGTAAATAGACTTAACTGGGGAAGCTTCTACTATCTCTAATCTTCATCCTATGACTTAATGTTCTAAGGTTAAGAACTGGTTGCCTTCAGCCTGTCCCATTATTACAAGATAATGGAAAGCTTTCGGCCTTCCAAAAAGTTTGAGACTATATACAACTTTCCCTAATATTTTCCTTAATATTTTGCCAACCACCCTGAGTGAATCCCAACAATAAATCTTATTTAAAAATTGTAGGACCAACGTTAAATTAGAATTTAATAAACTTAAATTCTTTTCTGGCCAATTTATCTCCATAGGTATAGCATCCTGAGGAGGGTATAAATTAAACGCAAAAAATGCCTAGTCCTCAGTGTCAAAATTGTTACAGACTTGATAACAGCAGACAAATCTATTTCTCCCACCACTTTTGTATTACACCATATATTGGTATTTGGGAGAGAAAAAATTTTGACATAAGAGAAGTTATATAATTCTGCAGTGTTATTTTTATTTTTCCTTGCCAGGACTCCCTATGGCTAAGGGCCTTAAGAGTCAAAAGACTTAGAGCCAATTAATTGTCCTAGGCCATAGAGGAATGCATATGGACAGGCATTTATTACTTCTTAAAATTATTATTTTAAGTAAAAAAGAACAATAAAATCAAGAGACAAATTTACAAGACTGACTTATTTTTTAACTTTTATGCATTGAGCTACTGTAAGCTTGGTTTCTGTTACAGACTTACAGCAATTAGCTATACAAAACATAAGCATTGTTCTGAAAAGTAATTAAAAAGAGAGAGAGAGAGAGATCCTTACAAAGTATAGTTGGGAGTATTATACCCAGGAGGCTTTGTGACAAGCTATTTTATCCTGTTAGTAAACATTTTCTTTTAATTCTATACAAGCAGAAAATTTTTACAGTTGAGGTGGATGCAAAAGTGACCCATAATAGTTTAGAAAGCAACTAATCCTGTTATACCAACTGTCTGGGCATTTTTTCTACCCTCTTCTTGATTCAGAGGGTTTGATCTTGACCTAATTGTATTCCTCAAAACTGGCCTTTAAAATCTTTTGCACCCACCTCCTCCATGGTGGGCCCTGGGCGCAGCTTGTATAGTTTTGGCAGCTGAGCATTAGCAGTGAAACAGATTCAGACCCAGTAGGATGTCAAATATGGGAGATTCATATCTCTGGTCTTCAGAATACCATAATTTTAATTTTCTTGAAAGTAAAACAAAGAGAGATAAATAACATTTATAGTTTGAGAGTTATAAGAGTAATTTGTGTGTTAGAATGGAAAAAGGAACCTACTTCATTAGGGTACTAAATAAAAACCTGAATAAAAATTGTAATCTGGTACCTTTTAGAGGATTATTGTAGACAGGAAATAATTATTTGATCTGTACCTAAAAGGTTAGGGCTGAAATCTAGTATTAAGTGTCACGATTTTAACGATTATCGAACTTGTGCAGACAACTATATTGCTATAAAATAACAATCTGAATTTTGGAGAACTCAGAAAGCTAAATTTGTTTACGGAAACATATTTTACCCAAATAACTTAAAAGAAAAAGATTTTCCTGACCCTCCTTTAACCAGAGCAGCAGCTTTTAAGACTAGATTTTTGTTTATCTTAGAAATGTTATTTACAAACCAAACAGTTTATTGAGAGCTATTAGGCACTATATAATTTAGCAGCCTCTTACAATTAGTCCTAGGAGAAAGGTCCTCTGCTTATTAGGTAGCAAGATTCTATGTAAACCATTATTATTTTATCATGGAACTTTTTGGGAAACATTATTTCCATTCATATAGCAGTAGTGCCAGTTAAAGCAAGGCAGTAAATGTCCGATCAAGTACTTGATCAAGTAGAACTTCTCTAGCTCAGATGTTGTTATGGAATAGTACTCACAATTTTTGCCATCAGCCCTGATAAATGCTCCACACAAAAGGCTATACAGTGGTGGATTTACAAGAGCAGACTGACATGTCTTCAGTTTTACAGTATTAGAAAGAGAAAAATATCCTCCAGTTAGATACAGTTCATTTTCATAAGACATTTAGGTAAAAGGATTACAACTACCTTACATAAAGCTTATTTAAACATCTTACATTTTATAATTCTATTAACCTATATGTTTTTATGCTCTGGTCCCAGGAAGCATTTTTTTTAACCTCCAAATCATTTTACCTTTTCTGGTGAAAAGGGTTGGGGTCCCCAGTAGGGAATTGCATCTGTAAGATCTATGAGGGACAGCAGATTTGATAAGGCTTCTTCAACAGACTTATGATTCTGTGGGAGGGGCACCTATGTAAAGGAAGCTCCCTTAACCCCCAAATTTACCATGACCTAGGTAACAGACATTATTAGGTGGGAGGATATCCCAGTTGTTATAAGGCTAGTCCAACATGGATTACATATGAAACATATTAACTGCTTCATCTTGGACACTTCACTTGACACTTCATAGGGAGAGTTGGGCAGTCCCCTTCTTAGGGAAAACAAATCTTATAATGGCATTACCTGGCTCACTAGGCTGACTGCTTTCTCAGGAATAATCCCCTGTGCATTTGAATCACATATACTCAGTGATTGCTCAGTAATGAGCTGTACATCCTGCATTAATTCAGACAAGCTCTTAAATTCTATAGCATTTAAAATTAAGAATTTTGTTCTTAAAGTGGTTATTTTAAAGAAGCTGAATGATACCAATCTACAAAGTGGAACAATTCCTTTACATTACACCCTTTAAAAGGTCCTTCTTACTAACCTTATTACAACTTACATAGTTCGTTCACAACACGTTTACACTGTTTTGCCTTAAATATCTCTCTTTCTTGAACAACCTCACTATTTTTATTTTAGGACAAAACTTTACCACACAAGAGTCTTTCTTACATAAAATTACTTTCCTCTTTTACCAGAAATACCACTTCATATCTTTAACTTTCTCTACGGCTCTTATTTCCTGATTTCTTTGCTTCATATATAACCCTTAAAAACCTTTACCTTTAATAAGAACATTTTTTAAACGATTTTTTATAATTCTTAAATTGGAAATTGCCCCGATACTTAATACCAATTAATAACCTTAGATCCTAAATTATGACATTTGCTTGAGAGCATTTATTCCATTACATTTATCTGATTAATAGTTTACCTAGATTATTTACAATAAACTGTGATAGCCAATATTTAAAGTTATTTTCCTACTTACCATTTTCATAGCTATGGATTTCAGGTACTTACTTAAGTAATAAAACTTATGGTTAAATTTAAGGGTATTTATTCCAATAATTCAGGATTTAGCTGTTTTCATTTAAGGCAACAATATTTCCTAAGCATATACAAGCAAAAATCATTCTGTCTTGGGCTGGGTTTCATAGGTCATAACCCTTATGGAAAATCTTACAGTCTTCTGCAGGAATAAAAATAAAATGACTTAATAAACGCAAACAAAATGCTAATAATTCTAAAGACCTTGCTGATATTATTTTGCCAATAATTTTAAAACTGGATTATAGTAAAGATCCTACTTAAGTCATGTGAACTTGAGAAAGCATTTGACTAGTCTTTTAAGTATCTAATGTTAAGCACGTTTATGTATTTTTAAGCCAATTGATTAGAGCTTTTTATACATTTTTGGTACTTAAAATATGTGTACACAGCATATAAATATACGGAGCATATCTTATAGATTCAAAAAGATCTCCTTTTTTCCACTTTTTTCCTTACTCTAGGCAGCTGTCAGCTAAATAACCTTAAATTTGCATATTAAAGGAAATTCAGGTGAAAATCAGATAGCAAAATTTACCTCATCAGGTAAGAAGAAATAGTCTGGCATGCTAGAAATTTAAAATGGATTCAGTTGCCAATTGAAAATAAAATTGTAGAAGTCTATTATAAACACCTTCAGATATATAGACATACATGTAAATACCCACATACACACAAAGTTCCCATAGCTATTACTTCAGTACTTTAGCCATGAGATAAATACAATTTTTCCAGATTGCAAAAACAACAACAGCAACATTTTAGATCCAAACAGTGGTTTTTATCTCTGTAGAAATGTAACAGCTGATTTAAAGCAGGCAGAAAAAAAAAAATAGAACCTAGAAACTGTGGTTTGCAGGTCAACCTTAGGACTATTTTTCCTTAATGTAAATATGCGCTAGGACCATATTACTTCCATTTTATATCAACTTTGGTAAGTAGAGGTGCCATAAAAAATATGACATGCCTGAAAGGGGAATCATTCTCCTTATTTTATTCTATTCTGTATTATTTGTTTCCTTTTTTTTTTTTTTTTTTTTTTTTTCAAAAAAAAAAAAAAAGGAACCGAGCTGTAGCCTAGGGCTTTTTTGTGTGTGGTGGATTGACACATGCTGCTTGTGGGCAGGACTCCACAGTGTATCACCACTGAGAAAAAGGCTACCTGGCTCTTAATTGATTATCTCCTAGATCTGGAAGGAAAGAAATGAAAAACAAAGGGGAAAGAGGATTCTCCATAGGATGTAGATTTTTCCCACAAGAGACTTTGCAGGGTGATTTCAAGATATGGCAAGAAAACATATTTTGGGGTAAAATATTGATTTTTTTTCTTATTATGCCAGAGCCAGGTTAGAAAATAAGTTATGATATACAGGGTTAAATATAACCCATCTGATGAGAGTTTGTGGTTTGTAGAGCATGACTCCCAATACCCGTTATATAGGAAATTTGGCAAGAGAAAAAAATCAGAGCTCAGCCCTAATGCCTCTAGATTTAATCAGTCTACATAACTGAAAGATTGACACTTGGACCTACATCTCATCATAACCCCCTCATTTCTTCCTCTGGCAAGCACATTTTATTCTCTATTTCTAAGTGTGTGACTTTTTTACATTCTACATATACGCTAAGATTGTGTGTACTTTTCTGTGTCTGGCTTATTTCACCTAACATAATGTCCTCCAGGTTCATCCTCGTTGCCACAAATAACAGTATTTCCTTTTTTAAGGCTAAATGGTATTCCATTGTTTTTATATACCCCCTTTTTTAACCCATTCATCTACTGATGGACATTTAGTTTCTTTCCATATCTTGGCTATTGTGAAACATATTGCAATGAAAATGGATGCTCAAATATTTCAAAAAGGTGCTGATTTTATTTCCTTTGGGTATATACCCAGCATAAGTATTGCTGGTGGTACTATTTTTAGTTTTTCATAGAACTTCCTACTCTATTTCATAATGACAGGTACCAATTTACATTCTCACCAACAGTATACAAAGTTTCCTTCTTTCACACCCTCTCCAATACTTCTTATCTCCTGTTCTTTTGATAATAGCTATTCTAATAAGTATAATTTTATTTGCATTGTGGTTTTATTGGATTTCCCTGATGATTGAATGGTGTCTAGAACTTTTTAATGCACCTGCTGGCCATTTATATGTCTTCTTTGGATAAATGTCTGTTCTGGTCTTTGCTCATTTTTAAATCAGGTTATGTGTGGGGTTTTTCTGTTGTTTTTTGTTTCTGCTAGTGAGTTATGTAAGTTCTTTTGGATATGAACTTCTTCTCAGATATATGGTTCGCAAATATTTTCTCCCATTTCATAGATTGCCTTTCTGTTTTGTTATTTCGTTTGTGTTGTTCTGCAGTGCAGAAGCTTTTTGGTTTGATCTATTTCCATTTGCTTACTGTGTCTTTTGTGCTTGAGCTTTGCCAAATTCATTGCCAAGGACAATATCAAAGAGTTTTTCCACAATGTTTTCTTGGAGAAATTTTATGTTTTCAGATCACATATGCATGTCCTTAATCTATTTAGACTTGATTTTTGTGTATTGTGTAAAATAAGAGTCTAGTTTTATTATTTTGCATGTAGATATCCAGTTTTCAAAACAACATTTATTGAAGAGACTATATATTTGTGCTCTTATCAAAAATTAGTTGAATATATATGCATGGATTTATTTCTGGGTTCTCTGTTCTGTTCCGCTGGTCTATTCATATGTTTTTATGCCAGCACCATACTGTTTTAATAATTGCAGTTTTGTAGTATAATGTGAAATAGGAAGTGTGATGCCTCCAACTTTGTTTTTGTTTTCTCAAGATTGCTTGGATCATTTGTAGCCTTTTGTGGTTCTATGTAAACTTTAAGATTTTTTTCTATTTATGTGGAAAATGCCATTAGAGTTTTAATGAATCTGCTTTGAGTAGTATAGGCATTTCAACAATATTAATTCCTCCAATCTATGACCAAAGGATATCTTTTCATGCATCTGTCTTCTTCAATTTCTTTCCTTAGTGTTTTATAGTTTTTAAGATGTCAAATAAACATTATAATTTTATACCTCAAGAAGCTAGAAAAAGGAGAACAAACTAAGCCCAAAGTTAGCAGAAGGAAGAAAATAATAGAGATGAAAGCAGAAGTAAATAAAATAGAGAATAGAGAAATAATTGGAAGAAAAACAATGACACCAAATTTACTTTTTTAAAGATAAAATTGACAAACCAATATCTAGTCTAAGAAAAAAAGAAATACTCATGTTAATAAAGTCAAAAATAAAAAAGGAGACATTACAACTGATGTCACAAAATAAAAAGGACCATAAAAAATGATTATGAACAACTGTACCTTAGCAAACTGAATCACCTAAAAGAAATGTGTTCAATTTATTTAAAAAACATATTATGAGAATACATTGGTTATATGATAGCATTCAAAGGACAGTAAAAATTACTTTTTTCTCATGAAACAAGAGGCTCAGAGTTCGTTATTGCTGGCTCTGCTGCAGCTGCACAAAGATGCAAAATCCAAGATTGCTGTGATTCCTTTGACCTTTCCCTCATAATTCTATGAGGCATTATATTGCAACTTCAGCCATTATGTTCTCATTTCAAGAAAGGACAGGGCCTATATAAGAAATGCAAAACTTCCCTGGACATCTTCAGATTTCCAATTACGTTTAATTGGACATAATGCAATCACATGGTCATCCCTAACTACAAAGCAGGCAGGAAAATACTGTATTTAGTAGGGTACATTGATTAACTTCACCCCTTAAAAGTCTTAATTCAATTAATAATAGAGAAGGAGGGAATAAATGTTAGATAGGCATGAACATAATATAAATGAATATAATACAAATATGATCAATCCTGAAGCAAAAGCTTCACAATATAAACAAAATACTACTTTTATCAGTATAATGAAGTAAACCAAAAAAGCCAGTGCTAATTAATTCTAGTCATGAGACAGAACTAACCTGTAGCTGAGACAATTTCTTCATCTTCCATGATCAGAAGTCAAAATATACTATTTCATTTCTAAATGTGATAAACATAGAATCAAGTATAAATTTTATAAAAGGAAAAAGAATTATGCATTGGTTATGGCTTTGTTCCACCACATAAAGTAGATAAATCTAAAATAACACAGGTATAAAGATATATTATTTCTCTTCCATATAAATAAACTCCTGATTGTTAAGGGGTTGGATTGGAGTTGCTTAATGTCAAGAAAAAGGTTCTTTCTTATGCCTTGTGACTCTGCTGTCTTTGTATGTTATATCCTGGTCCACAAAGGCTTCCCAAATTCTAGCAATCTTATTCACTTTCCAGGTGACAGGAAGAGGAAAAGACAGAAGAAATACATGCCTTCTTTCTTTTTAGAAGTTTTCAGAAATCCTATACCACACTTCTGTCATACTTCCTCAATCACACTTAACTATACGTCACACCTATTTGCAAACTAAACTGGAAACTCTGTCCCCTAACTGTGTGTACTGCTCTCCTGAAAAAATCAGGGAGTACAAATGTGGGACTGGCAACCAGTAGTCTCTGACACAATTAAAAAGGGAAAATCAGTGTTTCAAGTCACCAGAATGGGCTAAACTAACACAATATTAATATAGAGAACAATAATAAAAACAACCAAAAAGCAACATAAAATAAAAATAAGCATAAATCAAAAACCCCCACTACTTAAAAAATATCACTCTCAGGTTGAATAAAAAAAAGAAGATTCAAGCTGTGTCATAAATAAAAAATACACAAAAAAACCTAACCCAAAAAGATGGGGAAAATTATACTTTAAAAATGCAGCAAATAGTAGCTCAAATAATAATTTTGTTATATGAAACTGTTGAATTCAGGGTAAATTTATAAATTAGACAATAAAAAGCACTTCATAACAAAAAAATTTGTATTAAAAATGAGAACATTTGATAATTGCCATAAATGTATATAACAAAGAATGTATCAGTGAGACTATTTAAATGTAAAACAGCAGGAAATGCAAGAGAAAGCCACAGAAATATTATGGAAAAGAGAAATATTAAGTTACCTGTGTAGAAAAGAGCTTGAGTAACCAAAATATTAGAATTTTGGGAAAAAAAATAAAATAAATAATGATTTATATCAACCTATGTATGCTGATAGCAGAAATTAACTTCTTTTCAAGTGTTTTAAAAATGTGACAACTTGTTGTGATATTTGATCACAAAGAATACATGGACAAACTCCAAAAAGTAAAATAGTATGCAATATACTCTCTGACAAGAAAACAATAAACTACAAATTAACAAAAGGGAGGAGGATAAAGGATGAAAGAAAATTTAATTGTTTTAAAAGAGATTAACTATTATAAAAAAGACTTGGGAGCTCCGGCGCACAGTGAGAGAGACACAGAAGACACGTGATCTCTGCATTTCCAACTGAGATAACAGGTTCATTTGAATGGGACTAGTTGGACAATGGGTGTATCCCAAGGGTGAACTGAGGCAGGGCAGGGCACCAGCCAACCCAGAAACTGCAACCGACCAGAGGATCGGGGACTTTATCCCCTCAGCACTCCAGTTCAGATACTGCACTTCTCCCATGTCCTTTGCAACCCACAGTCCAGGAGAATAACGCCGGGCTGAGAAGTGTTGCAAGTTGCCAGCACAGATCTGAGTGACAGCTCCGATCAGCTCAGCACCATGAGTTGTCCGTACAGAACAGGGCAGAGGTTTTGTCTAGCACTAAGAGTGCCTGCAGGATGGATCTACCCGCACCTCCGCCCGCCCCCCAGAAAGAGAGAGAGCTGAAAGCAGGGAGACAGGTCACACGGCTTGGCAGTTCCCACCCCTAAAAAGACCAGCAAACTGAAGCCCTCTGGCTTGAGAGTTTCGCAGCCACCACATCAGTTTGAGCTCGACCCAGGATGGTCAAGCTTGGTGGGAGCAAGGGTATCTGCCATTGACAAAGCAGGTCTAATCTCACCTGTGAAAACAAAAGCCAGAAAAAGCCTGCACAGCAGCCAGGCTGAGTCTGAGTTACCCCAGCAGCACCTCTGCAGGCAGAAAACGGACAGACTGCCTCCTCAAGAGGCTCCCTGACCCCTGTGTAACAACAACAACAAAACATGCCTCATACAGCAGAGAGGCCAGACGTTAGAAGGAAAATTAAAAAACAAAAAAGAAGTAGCTTCAACATCAACAGGAAGGACATTCGCTCAGAGACCTCATCTGAAATTACAAACTTAAAATATCAAATGGATAAACCTGCGAAGATGGGAAGAAACAAGTGCAAAAAGATGAAACTGTCAAAGACCAGAACACTTCTTCTCCAAGGGATCGCAACTCCCTCAGCAAGGGAGCAAAACAGGATGGAGAATGAATTTGATGAACTGACAGAAGGAGGCTTCAGAAGCTGGGTGGTAACAAACTTCTCTGAGCTAAAGGAACATTATCTAACCTAATGCAAAGAAACTAAAAACCTTGAAAAAAGGTTAGACGAAATGCTAACTAGAATAATCAGCTTAGAGAAAAACATAAACAATTTGATGGAGCTGGAAAACACAGCACGAGAAATTCGTGAAGCATACACAAGTTTCAACAGCCAAATCGATCAAGCAGAAGAAAGGATATCAGAGATTGAAGATCAACTCAATTAAATAAAATGAGAAGGCAAGAAAAGAAAAGAAAAAAAAGAGTGTAAAGAAATGAAGAAAGTGTACAAGAAATACGGAATTGTGTGAAAAGACCTAATCTATGTTTGATAGGTAAACCTGAAGAGGACAGGGAGAATGAATCCAAACTGGAAAAACACTCTTCAGGATATTATCCAGGAGAACTTCCCCAAAATAGCAAGGCAGGCCAATATTCAAATACAGGAATTATAGAGAACACCACAAAGATACTCCTCAATGAAGAGCAACCACAAGGCACACAATTGTCAGATTCACCAGGGTTGAAAAGAAGGAAAAAACGCTAGGGGCAACCAGAAAGAAAGACTGGGTCACTTACAAAGGGAAGCCCATCAGAGTCATGGCAGATCTCTTGGCAGAAACCCTACAAACCAGAAGAGTGGGGGCCAATATTCAACGTACTTAAAGAAAAGAACTTTCAACCCAGAATTTCATATCCAGCCAAACTAAGCCTCATAAGTGAAGTAAAAATAAAATCCTTTACGGACAAGCAATTGCTGAGAGATTTTGTCATCGCCAGACCTATCTTACAAGAGCTCCTGAAGGAAGCACTAAACACGGAAAGGAACAACCAGTACCAGCCAATGCAAAAATGTAACAAATGGTAAAGACCAACAATGCAATAAAGAAACTACATCAACTAATGGGCAAAACAATCAGCCAGTAACAAAATGGCAGGATCAAATTCACACATAACAATATTAACATTAAATGTAAATGGCCTAAGCCCCAGCCAAAAGACACAGACTAGCAAACTGGAAAAAAAGTCAAGACCTATTGGTGTGCTGTATTCAGGAAACCCATCTCACGTGCAAAGATACACACAGATTCAAAATAAAGGAATGAAAGAAGATTTACCAAGCAAATGGAGAGCAAAAAACAGCAGAAGTTGCAATCCTAATCTCTAATAAAATGGATTTAAACCAACAAAGATCAAAAGAGACAAAGAAGGGCATTACATAATGGTAAAGGGATCAATGCAACAAGAAGAGCTAACGATCCTAAATATATATGCACCCAATACAGGAGCACCCAGATACATAAAGCAAGTGCTTAATGACCTACAAAGATACTTAGACTCCCACACAATAACAGCAGGAGACTTTATACTCCACTGTCAATATTAGACAGATTGAGACAGAAAATCAACAAGAATATCCAGGACTTGAACACAGATCTGGACCAAGTGGACCTAATAGACATCTACAGAACTCTCCACCCCAAATCAATAGAATATACATTCTTCTCAGCACCACATCATTTGACCACATAATTGGAAGTAAACCACTCCACAGCAAATGCAAAAGAACAGAAATCATAATAACGAGTCTCTCAGACCAGAGTGAAATCAAATTAGAACTAAGCATTCAGAAAGTCACTCAAAACCACACAACTACATGGAAACTGAACAACAGGCTCCTGAATAACAACTGGATAAACAATGATATGAAGGCAGAAATAAAGATGTTCTTTGAAACCAATGAGAATGAAGACACAATGTACCAGAATCTCTGGGACACATTTGAAGCAGTGTCTAGAGGAAAATTTACAGCAATAAATGCCCACATGAAAGCAACAAAAGATCTAAAATCAACACCCTATCATCAAAATTAAAAGAGCTAGAGGTGCAAGATCAAAAAGACTCAAAGACAGTAAATAGCAGAAGACAAGAAATAACTAAGATCAGAGCAGAACTGAAGGTGATAGAGAAAAAAAAAAAACCCTTCAAAAAATAAATAAACCCAGGAGCTAGTTTTTTGAAATGGTCAACAAAATAGACCACTAGCCAGTCTAATAAAAAAGAAAAGAGAGAAGAATCAAATAGATGCAATAAAAAATGATAAAGGAGATATCACCTCCGATTCCACAGAAATACAAACTACCATCAGAGATTACCACAAACAACTCTATGCACATAAACCAGTAAATCTGGAAGAAACTGATAAATGCCTGGACACTTGCACTCTCCTAAGACTAAACCAGGAAGAAGTTGAAACCCTGAACAGACCAATAACAAGGGCTGAAGTTGAGGCAGAAATTAATAGCCTACCAACCAAAAAAAGTACAGGTGCAGAGGAGTTCACAGTCAAATTCCACTAGAGGTACAAAGAGAAGCTGGTACCATTCCTTCTGAAACTATTCCAAACAATACAAAAAGAGGGAATCCTTCCTAA